>LPNX010661899.1:379470-393731 GCA_001517045.1 Pseudotsuga menziesii | reverse complement strand
GGCAAACTATAAAACCATAACCCTAAATTGAACCTCAAAACATAGATATAAAGCCTCAAAGCTTATAAATCAAGAGCAAAACCTTAATCCTAAATTGGTGGATGGTAATTTGACATCTTATGTCTCACTGATTGTGTTTCATTGTAATTTTCCAAAATTGATAGACGCCTACCGTTGGTTCAAAAAATCATTGATTTGTGGACATTTTATTGTATCAAGTGCTTCTCTACTATAGTGTGAGTTTCACAGCCTAGCCTAGAAGTACAATGACTTTTTTTGTTCTTTTCAGTTTTTTTGCCAATTCCTCACAATTTCATTTTAAATAAACCCCAATGACTTGCATATGTGATAAATCAACTTGCATATCAAAATTGATACAATGACAGCTTTAGCCATACAAAATAGCGTACTACATCTATGAAGGGTTACATAAACCAACACATATTTCCAATAATCTTCCAACAAACTTCAATTTTCTTCTTTTCCTTTTTGAATTAGTATGAACCCTTGACCTATGGCCTTATTTATTCCTTTGCTAGTACACTCATATCCCTATCCTTATGTTGTGGAGAGAATTATGATGGTGCGTCGTTTAGCCAGTTCTCCATAAGATGTGCATGTGATATTTTAATCTTATTTCAAGCATTTTTATTAGTATAAACCATAAAACGTAAACAACATATCCAAGGAAACTTATTGGTGTCTAGAGATGGTATTATTGCATAGAGTGCAATATTGCATGTCATTACACTCACACCTAAGTTGTACTAAAACATGAGCTCACTTATTTATACTTGTGTGCTTAATTAATCCCCTTAAAACATGGTTGATTATGTCAAATTTGAATATCCAAGTCGGTTGCAAATCATAGACAATCCTATGAATGTAGGCCCTTTAAGAGCCAGACAGTTAGTCACTTTTGGAACTAGTCGGTTGGTCAATTGACTCTCACTTGCCTAGTTGATTGTCTCGTCAGTGAGTGGACCAACCTAAATACAACATAGTTGAGTCTGTCTTACATAAAAAATTGTGTTTAATCACAAATTTTAACACTTTTCTAGAGGTGTAAACAACGTAATATTTGTTAGATGGTAACATTTGGATACATCCATAAAGTAATTTTAGGCTTTGAAATGGATGTTTAGAAATAGTTGACATGTTCCTGTTTAAATGCTTGCCAGCGGGTGACTTATCTATGGCACTTGAGATAGAAGAATATTGTTTAAGACAATATTTGAGTTTGCTGATTTTAATTGTTATAAATGAAACAACTACCTTTAAATCTAATTGATGAATGGTAGTCTAAAGTATGTATGTCTCATGGCCTTTTTGATATATATATAAGTCTGTTGCTGTTTCCTTGCCGTATTGTATCCGACATTTTCAAAATTTGTGGTATCCGTTTCCCTCCCTGTATCCGTATCCGTTTCAGTGCAACTTAGAGCCAAACACTTAGCAGTTCACAGATTGCAGTCTTCAAAAGTTATAAAAATAAATGCATCTCATGCACAGTTCCCAATGAACAATAAGCTGAAACACAGCAGCTAAGTACACATTTGCATCTGAAAAAGGAATGAACAGCAGACTGTAAAACACATTTGACACAGGAATATTTTGTCCAATGACCCTGGAAAACCCCTAAAAAAAGGAAAACCAATCAAGAGAGAGATATTATATTATGAGCTGAGAGAAAAATAATACTCAGAACAGCAATACATTACAGCATTCAATGCACATCACTCTCCTTGGTAAACATGCCAACATTCACACAGAAAATTCCAGCAGAAGGTATAGTCCATACAGTCACCGCATGGCCTGTTGTACAGTCACCAAACAGCAGCAATAAACTTATCTCGAAATCTGTGCAACCTTTGCCTTGATTTTTGTGCCACTTTCCTGCTGTACCACCTTCTCACAACAGAAACAGTGCCTCATTTTCTCTGCAGCCAACTTAACTCTTGAAATTCATGGTACAGTACAGTCCATACTATACGGCCTTCAGATTTTGTGCAGCAGTCACTACCTCGAAATGCATGCCCCTTTTTGCCTCAAAAAGTTGTGCCCTTCTACTGTTGTACAGAGCAATAAATGCAGTTATCTTTTACCTTGAAGTATGTGCCTCCCTCCTTGTAATCTGTGCCCTCCTTGTCTTGCTGCCCCTTTTAACTCTTTTCCTCAGCTCAAGCTCTCTTTCTCTCTTGAAACTTGTGCCTCTCACACAACAATGTGCTCCACTCTCCAAATGCCCCCTTCTTGGAATGTGTGCCAATGAGTTTCGCTCAAGCTTTTATTTTTCATTTTAGGGTAACTGCCAACTCTTCATCATCTATGGTCAAGATGGAATCTTGGCTCACAAGATCGATGGCTGTGATTTAATCTCAAGTTGACATGATTTAAGTCACTTAAGTGATGAAGCTATATAAAAATCACATTTCTCTTGAAAATGTTACTTTACCCCAAAATAATAAAAGATCCCAACTTTAACTTTATAAAAATCACTTTTATAAAGTCACTTAATTGAGACATTTGCTCGGACTTCTACATCTAAGTAGAAAAAATGCAAAAGTACCTCTGAGCTACAAAATCTTACACTCCCTCTTAGTGAGGGAAGCACTTTTGGCACTTCTGCTTGGATTCGTCTCCAACCCCCTCACTCCAACTGCTGAAGTTGCTCCCTCTAAACTAGAAGGCCCCTCTTCTACACTAGATCATGCGTTGAAGACTTGTGCCAGACAACTTGTTATCACCAACCTTGTAGTTTCCTATGTGAGATGGATCTAGAATGGACGGTAGAGGGACAACCACCTAAGGAGGTGGAACCAAGACTGCCTAGAGTCCCAAATGAATGGTTGTCACGTCAAACGAGGCAGCCTACACTTTATGTTATCTAAGCCCAAGATAACAAAGGGGGAGACCCGGATCTACTCCCGATAGGAGACATCCAACCTAAACACCAGATCAGATCAAATGGACTTGAAGTACGTAAGGTGTAAGGTAGTGGAAACCCTAGATTTATGGATGATGTCACGAGGTGAGCCAAGGCTTTGGATCAGGGTTTAGGAAGTACGAGGTTCGATCCAAGTTGGGACACGTGACCTATAAGGTAAATACTAGATCTGGGGTTGAGGTACTAGCAACAGGTGAGGATATCCACTGCCTTGGGAATCGTGACCAATGCAGGGGGGTCAAAGACAAGATTGGGGCTATCTAGTATCGATGGATAGACTCGATGAAAGATATGATAGAGTCAGAGTACCCAAGTCACTACGAAAAATCAGATCTCAGGAAAAAGAGGCCAAAGAGGAGGTAGCGCTAAGGTTGAAGATTAGTGCTTGTTAGATCCAGGGAAATGGAGTCAGTATCTGCCCAGCGTTGGAGGAAACCCAACTGGGAAATAACCCGATCTACAAACCCAAAAAGGTATTTGGTCGGAAAAAGTTAGATCAAGGGAAAAACCAACAGCAGGATGGCTAGCGCTAGGGTTTGGGAGGTCAATTTCTCAGATCTAGGGAAACCTGTCAACTTCTAGCTCAACAATGAACCTGATTTGGTGAGAGGATGACCTGATCTACAAACCCAAGTTGGTATTTTGTTGGAAAAATCAGAGCTCGGAAAAAGTCAAAAAAATGGTGAGGAGTGCTAGGGTTTGGGAGGACAGTTTCTCAGATCTAGGGAAAACCAGTCACTTTCAGATCAGCGTTGAGGGTGATATGGTGAGGGGAAAACCCAATCTACAAAACCCAACAACGGTTTGTCCAGAGATCAAGTGGTCTAATTTTTTAGTATTGTTTGGTTTTTTATTATTTAGGAATTTTCAGTAAAATGAAGAAAAGTAGATGTCAATGGATTGAGATCTGGAAGAAGGGGACTAACCTGTAGATCTTACCTGGAAAGCCTTGTAGATGTCTTGATGATGATGATCCCTACTATCCCGATCAATTTGAGAAGCTTTGAGCAAGTTCTATGCCCAACGTTTCTCCCCAAGGAGTCAATGCACCCTCTCTTCTGCACAACAAACGTCAACCATATCAGATTTGTTGCCACATGAGAAAAAAGCTAAATGCTACAGAAAAATAGCAAGAAGAAATCATAGATCGCAATGACACTAATGAAAATCCCCTGATAAAAAAACGAAGACAATCCAAGCGAGTTGAGGTCCCCCTGCAAAAACGCCCAACTGAAGTCGCCCTCCTGTAGACAAGACAAAGATTCCAAAAAAAAATATAGATCTTGCAGCAATTTCCCGAATGGTAAGAAGCAAAAGACTTTCCAATCACCATCTAAGAACACCAGATGCAAAGGAGATCCAAAAAATATCCACAAGAAAGTTTTTCTATTTTCCAGATCCAAGAGCCAAAGACCCCTTACAAATGAGAAGCTCTCTCCTTTAAATAGGAATGAGAGAACGAAAATCCTAACCACTTTTCAAATGAGTGGCTAATATTAAAAGATTCAAATGTCTAATGAATGGTTGAGATGAGCTCAACATACAATACATGGATCAATATAACAATATAATATAAAAGTGGACTAAATTACCCAAAGAGAGGGTACCCCACTCAACAAGAAATAAATGAAGCACATGGTGGGTCCATGGAGTGTTAACTAACTCCCTCTAGGTGTTTCCATGGGACAATAAAAATAATATATTTTTTAAACTGTGAAATTGTGCCTCCTTGAGGAAATCGTGAGCCTCCCAAAAGCCCCATAAAATAATATAAAACACCCGAAAAAATAGATGTGGGCCCAATCAGGTGTTGCAACTGTTGGAGAAGGTGTGGAGGACATCACTCTCATCATCATGTCTTATCCCATGCCATTTCCTTGCCTCAGTAGCCCAAATCGAATTCTTCAGTAGCCATTTAATCATTTTTTAATCTGCCTCGAGAAACGTGAACCTACCAAAACAACCTCCTAGGGTGCCTGCGTTGTCCAATTGAGCCCACCAGGCTCTCTGGGAGGGGGGTAGTATGGTACAATCAAGTGGCTGGACCCCTTATACCCCTTACAACGCCCTAGGAGATCCAATAAGATCATCTCCCTGCTCAGACATTGTTGTACAAGAATAAACACCTTTGTAACCAAGGGTCTGGGGTTAGCAACTTACTTCTAAAACTTGCAGACAATCAGCTTTAAAGTACAGAAAAAGAATAGGAAGAAATGTTGAACTCACCTGATTAACGACGGCTGATCCAAGCTTTATCTTCTCCCGCTATGCTCCTCTCCAAAGCTTTCAGGGATGCACCTCCTTCACCTACAAAGAGTAAATCCTCCAAGTACAATCTTATACATGTATATATGACAGGTTAGATAAACAATATATAGAGTGCTTAATAAAAAATATTTATTAACCATGATACATGAAATAGACTCAACACAATGTTGGAAGAAGGATTCTCTTTATTAACAATAGTGAATGAGATAAGTGTACAACCCAATGCCTGAAAGAAGGACTCCTTTGCAACCAAAGGATTCTGAGTTTTGCTGCTCCAAAGACTTCTGAAGATATACCACCAGCTGCTCCAAAGACTTCTGAAGATATACCACCAGCATAACTTTACTCTCCAAGTATGATTGATTAATGCCCTCCCCAAGGCCTCTATTTATACTTTGGGAAATAGAGCAGTTTCAGAGGTTTCAGAGGTTGAGACAGTTGAGATAGTTAATGATTAAGGCTCAACAAATCTCCATTAATCGTGTTTTATTATTTTTAATGTCGAATGGATGTGTACGCGAGTATTGATACTGGCAACCCGCGTATGACACGCGAGTTGCTAAAAGAGAAACCCGTGTACCGATTTGTACGCGGGTTGCAATGAAGATACTCGCGTACAGTACGCGGGATGCTGTGGAGATAGTCGCGTATGTACGCGAGTCGCTGTGCAGATAGTCGCGTACAGTAATCAACATATAAAAAAGTAAAATGGCAAGCTGGTTGGATAGTGAATGCATCTCCTATCATGCCCATCTATAGTGTTTAGGCAACCTTCAATCCATAAGTGTCCTTTTGTGTGCCAACATATGAAGTGTCGGCACTCGGACAGAGAAGTGCCATTTGGGTTGATAACAAATGCCCCCTAATGTGTGAGGTCAGAGGGAAGCGATGGCCAAAATACATTATAATCATTATCTTTGGAGAACTCAAAAATCCAATGGAGCAGAGGTAGTACTTGAAACAAATACATAATAATGTCATATACAAAGTTGTATCTGAGGATGCTATGTTCAATATATTGGAACACTAGCTCCTTTACAATGTTTGAGTACATCATATAATATGGGTACAAGACCATGTATATTACAAAGGTGGATCGAAGCCACAATATACAATAATGATGAGTCTTCAAAGATCTGGAAGCTGTGTAAATAGGTAGAACATAATCTCGTGCAACTTAGTCCGTAGATAGGGAACTAAGGTCTTCATAAACAATCTCAAAGAACCGGTACAATCCAAGCCATGTGAATAGATGTAGGTTGAAGTCGAACATGGAGCGGATTCAACAGATTGTCAATCAATAGGTGATAATCGACAACTGAAGCAAAGGAATCCTAAGGTACGATCGTCAAAACTCTAGGTCTTCGTCGTCAGTAAGTGCTGATACGGAACCATACTGTGATAAGGGAGGCAATAGATCCTCCAACGGATCACAAGAATGACTAGGAACTGGGTAAAGGAAGGTGTTACCAACTTTTTTGTACCATAGTTGGGTTACCTGAGGAGCCGCCGGTTGACAGACTTGTTCAAAGTCTGATTCCAGTGTATCAGTTGATCTGTCTGCTTGTCTAGCCAATATTGGCTAGTCACTTTTTTATTTGAATAATTTTGACCATGGCACCGCGGGGTTTGTAATAAAATGTGCTAGTAGGATATTTTTGAGTGGTTCGGTCTCCTGAGACGCAGAATCTCAAATAGGGTATTCCAGGGAGTTTTTTGCCCTTGACAATTATGCTTTGCCTTCAGCCGAGTATAATTGACGAGGTTTTCTCCCACTTCCTCCAAAGCTGGAATGCCCGATGTTGAATTCTGGGCCTTGGGGGGTTATTAGAGCCCAACTGAGTGTTATAAGCCTACTAGACATTATTTAGATAGATCATGGTCATGTCCTAAGTCATCTGGAGTCTAGACATATAAAAAATTTCGAAGAAATCTTTTTCGAACAGTGAAATTTTTTTTTTAAAATTTTAAATTTTTAATTACTTTTCCTAAGTTTTTTGGGTTAATTTTTCCATTAATTAAATGGAAAAAACCCGTTCGTGGTAAATAAGCCATCCGGGCTCCGAATTCAGTGATTGAAGGCTTTAACCTTAAGCCAAAAATCATTTTTGATCAGCCAGCCAGTCAGAACCAACTTTTAGATCAACAATCGGACACATAATGCCTTTTTACTCAAAAAAGTCAGTTTTGAGTAAAAAAATGAATTTTTATTAAAAAATGATTATTTTGGAGAAAATTAAAACTCTCTAAATTAATCCAAATTCAGTGAAATAAAAGGCTAAATGACATCTCATGGAGCACTTATGATGATTGGAGTTATCATAACTCAGCTTCAGTCATCATTAAGAGAGTAATTAATTTATTATCAGTTAGCAGACATGTGATCTCCAGCTAAAGATGAGATGGAGAGCACTCATTGGTCCGGTGATTTGATTGAGGTGAAGACTAAAGCTTGCACCATCAGTGGGCTTCCCAAACCTAACGAAGGCTCCAGCCAAACCTAAGGATGAGCTTACCTACATCACATGTGTGGCCTCATCCTTGGCTTGTTTTCAGTGCACAAGTTTGGAGTGGGGGCGCCTTGCCTGGGTGGAGGCCTCCCTTCACTCCTGGTTCTCCAATTTAGGTTTGAGCTCTTTGTTAGGTGGCTAAGCTGGTTAGGGTTGGTTTTTTGGTTTTAGGGTTTTAGCACTCTCTCATTTGTTAAAATAGAGGCTCTTTCAGCTCTATTAGAGAGGAGAGTTTGGCATAGAAACTCTGTTGGATTTTGTAAGCTTCTTTTGTTAATAAAATATTGAGACTTTGGAGGTCACTTGATGGGCTTTCGGCATTGTGTCTTCATCCTATGTGAAGTAATATCTCTTTCACCCTATCCTTGTATTGCAATTTGATTATTATGTTTATTGAAGACTAACAATCTAGTACTTAGGCTTCTAATCAAATCTGCATTGAGTGTTTGTGTCTTCAGGGATTGCATCTAGCAAAAGCTTTTGGCATCTAATACCTTCACCATACAAGTGTTCCATTATTAATATTTTTGTTTGCAGGGTTGCAAGCGGTTCCAGATCTTTCTTGCCTTCTCCAAACAAACTTAAAAAAATTCTACCGGTTACTTTGATTGCTACAAGTGGATCTCTATTTTCAAGGTTCTATCTTACCTCTTTTCTACTTTTGTAGAAGTTATCAAGTCATTTAAATCTTTATTTTAAGCTTGCTTGGCTTCTACTAAGTTAGATCTAGGTTTTCTAGCCTTAGATCTACTTTTTCAAAGCTAGATCCATCTGTCTAAAGGTCCATTTTTAAATATCTAGTTTCATTTCTTTTCTTAAATCCATCTTTCTTTTTGCCTTGGAAAATGTGCACGAGTTTTCTCGAAAAACGTGCAAATTTTCCATTTTTTGGGCTTGCTGGTTTTCTGTATTTTTCATTAATTCTAAATTCTGGAAATTCATTAAAAAATCAGAAATTTTTCAAAAATTTTCAAAAATTTTATTTTTTTAAAATTGATTTTTTCTTGAAAAGCGTGCCATTTCAAGCTCGCTGTTTTTTGGGTTGATTTTTGATTTTTTTTTCTGTTAATTCTAAATCTGGAAATTCATTAAAAAATCAGAAAATTTTCAAAAATTTTCAAATTTTTTAATTTTTTTTTAAATTTGACTTTTTCTCGAAAAGCATGCCATTTCAAGCTCGCTGTTTTTTGGGCTGATTTTTGACTTTTTTTTGTTAATTCTAAATTCTGGAAATTCATTAAAAAATCGGAAATTTTTCAAAAATTTTACTTTTTTAATTTTTTGACTTTTTCTCGAAGAACGTGCAATTTTGTACTTAATGTTTTTTACTGATTTTCTGCAATTTTCTGCTATTTTCCAAATTCTGGAAATTAGCTTAAAATGTTAAAAAATCTTTAATTTTAAATTCGCCAAAAATCCCAAGTCGTTTCGCCAAAAATCGTGCATTTTACATAAAAAACGGTGAGCTTGCCTGATCCTTTCCAAGTTTTGATTTTGGGTCTCATTCCATTGTTTTGATCTCCTGTTTCATCTCATAAGGCACTTGTCTTCTCATCCACTTAATCTTTTCGAATCACAGGTTAAATTTGGTTTCCTAACACTCTCAGTAGTCCTTGTTTAGAGCTCTTATCCACAGGTGAACCAAAAGCAAAACTAAACAAGAAAGAGCAAGCAGAACTAGATCCAAAGACAAGGATCCAAAGCCAAAAAAGAAGTCATTCTCCTTTGTACAAACTCATAAGCGTTTTTTCATTTTTACTTAAGTTACCTGTCAAAGTCTGGACAAGGATTAAGTTCCAAAGGCATTTGTACTTCATTAATAAAACAAGGCTAAGTGGGATAGGGCCTCCCATACTTGGTTTTTCTTCCCCATTTGGGAAAGAGTGTTTTTTGTTCTTAGCCTAGATTTATTTCGAGTTCTTAGAGTAGTTTCATTTTTTTTGCAAAGTAGATACTAATTGTTAGATTAGCCCATTTTGTTTCATTAACTAGGTTGATTACTTCATCTTTTAATTTTTTGTATCTTTCATAAGTAATTCAACTGTTTAAAGTAGAAATCTCTTTAATCTCACTTTGTAGATCAAGAGTGCTCTCTATCGAAGAGTTGTCTTTTCATTGTTTAATAAGTTAATCAATTAATCTTGAAAGTCTCTTGAACTTGCTGTAGTCCAAGTCAAGAGCACTCTCTATCGGAGAGCATTCCCACTGCATATCCTTGCATCAAGCATATAGATTAGCTAAGTCTCTTGAACCACTGTCATAAGACGAGGTCAAAAGCGCTCTCTGTCGGAGAGTTTTAATTAATTAACTTAATAAAATTCGCAACTCACATCCCTTTAATTAATTAACCCCCTTCCCTCCTTGCCGGAGTATGCTCTAACCGATCTTTGATCAGAATACCCAGAAATGACATTGGATCTCTAAACCCCACAAGAGGAACTTAACTAAAACTTTTCCCCATAACCAACGCACCGGCATTGTTCGATAAATATCGAGGCATGTGGGTAAATTCCAAGTGTGGGCGCTGTGCTACCTAATCTGGGTGCTGGT
The DNA here is from genome assembly GCA_001517045.1 of Pseudotsuga menziesii. NCBI lineage: Eukaryota > Viridiplantae > Streptophyta > Pinopsida > Pinales > Pinaceae > Pseudotsuga > Pseudotsuga menziesii. The sequence continues at coordinate 383,456 of LPNX010661899.1, read as the reverse complement.
AGTTAAGTTATTGAACACTTACCTTTGACCCCAGACAGGTCCGTCATGTCTTCGAATGGAGCCATTGAAGGTATTACCAGTTAGGACATCTAGCCACCATAAGTGAAGATCACAAACAAGAAACTCTTAAAACTTACCAAGAGCACTTGCAAAACCTAACATTCATTGGCATCTTTTGGGATTCACATATTTACACTCAAAGCATCTCTGATAAGTTGACTCCATAGGCACTGGTCCCATCTTTTAGCATTGTTGATAATCTGGGCCATTTGTCCATCGAATGTTTGATTATAAATCATATCTGTGAATGCTTTGTCTATTTCGTGAAGCTCTCAAATATTTGTCTATCTTTCAATTCTGGTGATAGCAACGTGGATTGCTTTGTCTTGTGTTAAATTCATCACATTAATCATCTTAAATCACAATAACTCTTAAACAACACCCATCCACATCCGAAACATCTAAAAGTTAACTTAAACATTGAGCCATAGAAAACTCTTTGTTAGGGACTACCCCCCTTGGCTTCGTTAGGAGTTAGCCTAAACGGAGGAGCTAGGAGTAGGTGATAGTACCTAGCTCTGTGCTTGACCCCAAGGTCACACCTCTCCCACTTTCTCAAGTGAGGGGACAACTTTCAGAAGATTTCTGCTGCTGGTGTGCAATCGACGGACAACAGAAGGGAGACACAAGTGATAACAGATACGACAATGATGGGATCAGGATATAGATTAGACATTGAGTTAAGTCCTTGAACAGTGAGCATGACACAGAGATGACCCAAGGCAGCTTTTTAACTTTATAAATAGAACAACTAGACTTATCTGTCATGTAGGAGACATGATCAGATTCCCCAGACAAAACTGACAAGAGGAGGAGTAATAAACTCGAAGTAATAGCGAAACGGAAAGTGAACACTGAAACATGGGTATCGGAAAAGACAGAGAGTGCTATGTTCAAGGATGACATGCTGCCACTAACTAAAAACCAAGAGAAAACCTCTTCCATACCTTCCTTGTTAAATTTTAACGAGCCCAGGAAAGTCAACTCGAGTCTCTCTTCATTTTTTAACAAGCTTGAAGAGAAAAGGGAATATTGTTTAATAGTGTCACTGATTCGTGGATTTAATGAGCCCGAATTAGTACATGCCCAGTTGGTGTTTTCACATTTAGAGAGTTTGAAAACTCCAAAGAAGACTCCAGGGGGGTCCTTTTTCGTCCAATTTAGTCTCCTGAGGTCGAAAAAGTATAAAACATACCACAGAAGAACACTCTTAACTTCCGTAGAAGAAAAAGTGAACATTTTTCGTACTTAGTCAAGGAGGTCTGTAAAAGGTTAAATTACCACCCTACCCAACGCTCCTTCGAGAGCAGCATATAGCTTGAGTTTTACGAGTGTGAAGGAAAGCTAGATCACTCAGAAAGATCCATTTGAGTACGAGAAATGGGGCTTACAACAATAAATTCGATGCTTTGTTCTTTAGTGTTTAATGAGCATGACAAAGACATAAAATACACTTGGAATCTTTTTCATGTTTAGGTCCAGAGCACGAAAAAGAGAAAACAAAGCTCATACCGGGTGTTCATTTTCCGTAAATTTAGTCCCTCAGGTCTGGAAAAGTGATAAACCTATGCCTGAGAATACTCTTTTCAATTCTGTAGAAAAGAGAGTGATCCTTTCTCGTGCTATTCCGCATGGTTCGAGAAAGAGATAACCTGCCACCAATGCGGATGCCCATTCACATATTCTTAACGAGCTTGAACGGACAAGTTAACTCGACAGTCAAGTCTATTTTAAGGAGTCAGACTTGGGCCTAAAAAACTCCATAAGGGTGGGGAGTCCTATAAAAGGATAGCTTATAAAAAGAGACCAAAATGAGGCTCCATTTGGCGTGAAAAATAGCTAAGAGGATTCCCCTGTACCCAAGACAGCTGCAACATGAGTATCGAAAGACAACATAGGTTCTAAATGAGGATAGTCATGAGAGGAAGGCCCTATCCACAGAAGAACAATGGTAAAGACAAGGAGCTAATGGTTAAAAATACCATAGTCTGTGGTTAAAATGTTGATTACTAAGTATAAGGTGGATTAAGTATAGATGCAAAATGCATGTGAAATGATGAAAACCCATCCTATATGAGCAAAAAACACCTTAGAATGATGATAAACCTGTTACAAGGCAAAAATATATGGTATTAGTTGAATGAATTTTGAACTATAGGAAAAAACCCACTTTAAGAAATATAATTTCTATAAATAGTTCAAAAACATAAATAAAACTCACCATTTTGATTTTTAGCCATAAAAGACAAGCTTTCACCTCTACCTTCATTTGATCGGTGTGGACAATTTGGTGGACCAAATCCAGTTCCGCAAGTGTTAGGTAAGACTACACCCCAAGCTCTTCAATTTGAGCCTAGCAAATTTCAAAATTGAGTCCAAATTTTATATTTTTGAGCGCCCTTAAGCAAGGAACACTGTGTACGCGGGTTGCCCTGAAGGACAGTCGCGTACAGTACGCGACATGCCTAACTAGACAGTCGCGTACGCTGCGTGAAGGGGAAAAGAAGTATGTAGGGTCAACATTTTGAATTTTTACATGAAACTAAAGGTTTGCAATGCTTAATTTACTAGGTTTGAAGATGGTGTTTGAGTGGAGGGAGCATGAGCATGAAGATATGGATCAAGAAGCACTCCAGGATGCCCCCACTGTGAATGTTTTATGTTCAAGTGGGTTGTTAAAGTTTTTTTGTACATCACCTATGCGGGCCAATGTCTGCCTGCTAGAGTTCATGATAAATTATTGGGATCATGATTTGGGCATGTTTGACCTTCAAGGTGAGTCCTTGGAGATTACTTCAGAAGATATCTATTTCATTGTTGGCCTATCACGACGGGGAGCTCCAGTCAACTTGGAGGGCACCGGCAGAGGCGATGACCCTCTGAGTGTCCAAAACTACATTGACATATCCTGCGCACTAGGTACCCAAAAGAGAGGGAGTTGCATCCCTATTGTACACATACGTGATCTTCCTCTATAGGTATTGACAAGTACCATAGTGAGGGTTGCGGGATCATCTTCTCTTCATCTTGCTACATGGAACTAGATGAGGTTGGCAGTGGATTACATGCAGGGGGCCCTATATGATTGGTGCTCAGGAGTGATCCCGATTTTAAGAAAACAGCTCTCTGATTGCAAGAGAGGAAGGAGGAAGAACTTTGGATATTCTAGCATACTAGTAGCCTTCTTCGAGAGAGAGTGTCGGGATTGAGCCCTGCAGTACCCCTACCAGTTCATTCTCCTCGTCAGCCTAGGCTGAGCAGATGGGGAGATATCTTCCTTCGCTAGGGAGGAGGTGGCTCAGTGCAGAGTGTATATGATGATGACTTTTACTTTTGGTGGGAGCGACAGTTGCCAGCATTGGGGCAGTTTCCATATGCTGCGATGGATTTTCGTGGTGATCCAGACCTTGTCCTCCCTCCAGGAGGAGCATGGGGAGAGTTAGGTAATTTTTTATTTTCAAATTTTCAAATTTTTATGAATTTTAAATATAGGGATATATACATATGTATAAGAGTTCTAATCCTATAAACATGTCAAAATGCAGATATTGGACCAGTCCGCCCTGAAGGGCATCCACGCATGTATGTGCATCCTGTCTTAGGAGAAGACCAGGGGCTTATTAGGGTTCTTGAGGGGAAGCTAGACAGGCTTACCCAGAGAGTACCCACTTTACGGATTGAGCACATCCCAGCCATCATGCAGGAGTTTGTGGTTGGTGTACCACCTGTCTGGATACGCCTTTTGAGGCGGGTAGCCAGAGCAGTTTTGGTATACATAGATGCTGTTGAGGCTGCTGAAGCCGAGGAGGCTGAAGAAGCCAGAGTACAGGGAGACTGGGGGGACCAAGGTGGTCCAGCTTATATCTAGGGCATTTGATGGACTATGATCCATATTTTGTATATTTTTTTGTATATTATACAGTTAT
>LPNX010661899.1:349087-379235 GCA_001517045.1 Pseudotsuga menziesii | reverse complement strand
TAATTAGCGTATGCATCAGTTAATGAATTCTGATTTCTTGGAATATGATTGAATGTAATGAACTCAAAATTTCTTTCCAATAACCTAACTTGCATAAACTGACGCAATAGAACAGGGTTCCGCACTTGATAAGCTCGATTGAGCTGGGAAACCACCAGTTGAGAGTCCAGTTGGACTTCCAGCTGAGTGATACCATGTGACAAAGCATCCCATAGAAGCTCAATTACAACCCTATACTCAACAACATTATTAGAAGCAAGACCTAAGCAAGCGCCTCCTGAGGCAACTAACTGTCCTGAGGGAGCATAAATGACCCATGCCGCTGAAGCTAGATTACAAGTGTGGTGACTGGCGCCATCAGCGACACCTACATACCTCTCGAAAGACATTTGAAACAACCAACAAATGGTATAAAAAACACAAACCGACGAACTAATGTACATAAAAATACATACAGTAAAATACAAGAAAAAGTGCTAAGCCTAAGCATAGTACTTCTTCAAGTAGAGCCCATTTCTAGGCTCAAGCAATTTATTCCCATCAAAATCAGTTAACTCATATGCGCCCTTCTTTAAGACTTTCGACACGACATAAGGCCCCAACCACATGGACCTGAATTTTCTTGCCCGTAGGGGTTCTTTGTGTTGGTCCCAGAGCAAGACAAGTTCCCCCTCAGAGAAAATCCGAGGCTTGACCGATTTATCATATTGGCTTTTGACCCTATTCTTGTGAGCTTGATTTGCTGTCAGTGCATCTCTACGCTGCTCATTAAGGTGTTCTAAATGTACTAGACGTTCTTCAAGCTTTGTCGTATTGGGTAACACATGAATAGCTATTTTCAAAGATGGGATTTCACATTTAATCGGGGTAACGGCTTCCACTCCATGAACGAGTTGGAAGGGAGAGAAACCCGTAGCAGTTTTTACATTTGTTTGATACGCCCAAAGAGCAGGGTATAGCATGATATGCTAGTTAGAACAGGCTGCATCAATAGTACGTTTGAGGATAGTCTTCAAAGTTTTATTAACAGCCTCAACCTGGCCATTTGCTTGAGGATAGTACGAAGATGAATGTTCTTGTCTGAATCCAAGCATAGTGGTCAGTTCCGTCATCATGCTATTTTGAAAATGATTGCCATGGTTAGTGACAAAAACCTTGGGTATACCAAATCGTGCTATAATTTGGTTGAACACGAAGAAAGCTGCGGTTTCCTTGTCGGCTTTAAAGGTGGGCATTTCCTTTGCCCATTTCGTAAAATAGTCCACAGCGACAATGATATATTTGTGCCCTCCAGCCGAGGCTGGGTTGCACGTCACGTAATCAATCCCCCATTTCATGAAGGGGCCCACCAAGACGACGGGAAATAACGGAGCGGGATGTGACCGCATTTTTCTGGTGTAAAGCTGATAGGGATGACAGCGCTTCACCGCTTCCACACAATCTTTAAAGATCGTGGGCCAGAAATAACCGACACATAGTATCTTTTGGGCCGTTGTTAACCCGATAAATGATCCCCACACACTCCACTATGGTAATCATTTAGGACAATCTCCGCTTCCTCATGGGTAAGACATCGACGCAAAATGGAATCTACCCCCCTTCGATATAAAGTATCTCCTATGATGAGGTAGTTCTTAGCATGAAGGCATAGTTTACGTTGTTCCTCCCGCGAGGAAGCCGCAGGATACTTGAAATTCTGGAGATAGATAAGTATATCTCCATACTAGGGGTCAGAGGTGGATATCAAGAGGATATGCTCATCTGGGAATGAGTCTTCTTCAGTGACTACATCTTCTGTTGGAAATTCTGCTATAAGCTCAGCAAAAACTAAGGAGTTTTTAGACTTAGCAGACTGAAAATCCAAGTCAAACTCTTGGAGAATGACTATCCATTTGTTGAATTTGCCTCCAACAATCCGTCAGGACAAAACATATTGAAAGGGATTAACATCCGCCACTACTGTTGTAGTCCTCAGTAAAATGTAGTGACGTAACTTGTGGACAGCATAGACAGCTGCTAAGGCCAATTTCTTGACGTGGGAGTACTTGAGTTCAGGTCTGGCTAAAGCATGGCTAAGATAGTAAACGACATGCTCTTGGAGCTTATCATCTTCGTGGACCAGGACTACCCCAATGGTCGACTTCGACGCGACCAGATACAATATAAAATCCCTAGAGTAATCTGGTGGACGCAGTAAAGGTGCCGACAACAAAGCTTTTCTTAATGCCTCGAAAACGAGTTGTGCAGTTTCATCCCATACGAATGGGGTGTTTTGTTTTAGCAGGCGCATGAAACCCTTGGTAATCTTGGCATAGTTAACAATGAAACGTCGAAGAAAATTGGACTTCCCCTGCAGGCTCTGAAGTTGCCTGAGAGAACGAGCAGGAGGCAGATTTACAATGGCCTCTACTTTTAATGGATCCACCTGAATGCCTTTATTAGAGACAATGAATCCGAGCAGTCTCCCTGACTCGACACAGAACACACACTTGTGGGGATTCAAGCGGATCTTATAGTATCTGCATCGTTCAAAGATTAGACGCAAGTGATCTGGATGATCGATTCTTTTACGAGAATGCACAGGTAGATCATCAAGGTAAGGTTCGACAATGGCTTTGATATCATGGAAGGAAAAGTTCATTGCCCGTTGAAAGGTTGCCCCAACATTTTTCAATCCGAAGGGCATTTTTTTGTACACGAAGGCACCCCAGGGACAAATGAAAACAGTTTTATGTTGGTCTTTCGGTTTTATTTGAATTTGATTGTATCCGGAGAAACCATCCATAAACGAGAACACTTCACTTCCCGCGCAAGCATCTATAATTTGGTCTATAAATGGCGTGGGATAGTTGTCCTTGGGACAGGGTTTATTCAAATCTCGAAAGTCAGTACAGACGCGTATGGTCCCTTGCTTCTTATCAACAGGAACAGGGTTGAATACCCATTCCGTAAGAGCTATGGGATAAATGCAGCCAGCTTTAAACAGTTTTTCAACTTCATTCTTCACAGCTGCCGCTTTACACGGGTTAACAGGTCTTAAATTTTGCCGAACAGGTTTAGCGTCAGGGTATGTTCGGATCTCGTGCTCAACTATCGATGGATCAATGCCTGGCATCTCCTCATATGACCAGGCAAAAACGTCGCGGAATTCCTTAAACAAGGACGTATAAATTGCAATCTCCTCAGGAGAGCAATTTGCACCGATATGTATATTTTTCACCATGATTGGTATTTTCCTAAGTTCACATTTAAAAAGCTAAGTGAGTGATTAAATAGAAAAAGGGGTTGCTCAACTTGATTAAATGACATGAGTACACTAAATGTCATTTAATTTTTTTTTAATGGAGCATTTAATGTGAACCCTTAATCTAATTTAATCTTGATCCTTATATTGACAGGGAAATTACCAAGAACAAAAAGGCTAGGGCAAGGCAGAAGTTCATTCATTGTGTTCATTTCCAAAAGAGATTTTTGGAGAGAGAAGAAAAGAGGAGTGAGGGTTTTGGAGAGAATTCTTAACCAGAAGAGAGAAGACAGAAATCGAGGAGCAGCATAGAATTTAAGAGGGCAGCAAAGAAATCGAGAAGACAACACATAAATCGAGAAAAGGCACAAAACTCGAGAATTCGTTCAGTAGTAGGGTATGGCACTAAATTCGAGGTAGTATGATATTTTCGTACAACAGTATGACATGCATTAAATTTATGTCCGTATTGAACAGATTGGAACATAGTTCGAGGTAGTACGGTCTGCATTAATTTCAAGGAGGTTCGTCACAGTTTTCGAGGAGGGTTTAAGGCACAGAAATTGAGGAGTATGGTCTGTAATAAATGTTGTTTGTACAGTGAATTCCGGGCACGTTTTCCAAGGAAGATTTGGCACAAATTTCAAGGATGAAATATTCAGCAGTGGGTTCAAATTTCGAGATTGAAAATTGATAAGTACCACTTATTTCATTTCTGTAATTTAATTTTACTAAAGAAAAATAAAATCTCTCACTCAGAAAACAGGTTTTCCCTTGAGTGTTTTGTTCTGGACCATTGGTAAAAAACAAGTGTGTTGATTTCATGTGCGTAAATGTCTTAAATTTTCTGAGTTTTAAATTTTCAGTTTGAAAAGAAAATTTCTGAATTTGTTTAAAATTGGGAAAAAGTTTCACATTTGTTTCAGTCAGGCTAAATTTTGTTAAAATTTATGCATTGAAAGGATTGGGCATTAAACCATGCAAAGAAGCCAAAAGGCTTGAAATCGGGTTGGAGAAACTTTCAAAAACTTTCACATACAACACTCAAAAAATATTTCGGACTATATTGTTTTGGAAGGGCCCAACTATGGAAGGATTAGGACATCTTTTCATAGGTTTGTTTGGTTATGCTGTTGTAAGAAAGAAATACTCCAACTGTGCGCTTAATAGTATTGGACAATGACAAGCATCAAAACCTCAAGATTAACCCCCAAAAAAATGTACTCGTTTAAAAATTGAGTTTGTTGCCTCACCGAAATTTTCACAGTCTACTCATTCGAATTTTACCTCAGTAAATAGCCTCAGTCATAGCAACGAGCTTCTACACCTCTCTATAATTCATTGGATCATCAAGACAAAAAAAAGATTTTTTTTTTTTGTTGTTGCAAGATACTGCTCTTGCTGCTCCTCTTTACATGAATTTTACCTCAGCCTGCAAGTTCTCCTTCATCACTTCATTGGATTGGTGAAGTGTTTAACAAAGATACAAAAGGTGTTGCTACTACAAACAATCAACACCGAGAGGCTAAAAAGAACAAAATAAAACTTCTTTGCTACAAACTGCTCCTCGAAATTTCCACATCCAGTCAACAGTTGACTGCTCCTTTGCCTCAGTTCGCGAACTTCAGAGCTTATTTGAATCTCACACTTGCAAAATGAAACGTTTGAATCGGTATTTATACTAGTTTTCACCAAACAAAAAAATTCATTTTTGAGCCGACTTGTTATATCAAAAAAATTGTTTATTATGAATTTATTTGAAGCCGGCCTGTCTTAAAATCAATTTTTTACTTTTATCTTGTAATTTCATTTGGAGCCGAGCTATCATGCTTTGATCATAAATTGGAGTGTCACAACCAAAATCTTGTGTTTGACCTTGAATACAAAGATGTTAACAATTTGTTTTGATGCAAGGGATTTTTCACTTGCAAGAGGCATGAGATCATGACATCATACCAAGTGTGTGTGGGATCAAGACCCAAGCGCATATTGTTTAAGAGTTTCAAGAACTCTTTCAAGATATTATTTAATATTGAGCAAGCCCATCATTGAATGGTCTCGTGGGTGATAAGCAAACAAGTATACCATCATATCATGATGCATATGGATGCCAAGCCTTTATTATGCACTAGGTCCATTTCCAAGAGCCCATCAAGCCACCAATCACCATGTCATTGTAAGAAAGGGTGTGTTTCCTCAAGCCACTAGGGCTTTCCATCATCAAGGTGCCATCATTCCATATGCAAGAGTATGACCAAGGGCTCCATATCATCAAGGCTTCCTCATCTTCAAGGTGGGCTTCTTCAAGTGCTTCTTCAACAAGTAAGGGCATGTTCATGGGTTCCATAACAAGTCAAAGACCATACAAGGTCATCTTCAACATCCCTTATTTGACCACCAAGTGTGTGGGTCCAAAGGCTTCTTTATCAAGCAAGAAACTTCATGGGCTTCTTCAACCAACTTAACCACACAAGGGGACCTCAAGGGTCAAGATCCATCATGACATCACCTGTGGGGTTGCTAGGTCTTTTCCTAGGGTACCATGACGCCATCAGAGCATGAATGACCACAAAATGGGTCATTAATGCTTCTCAAACCCATCTAGGGTTTCTCCATCATCTACAAGGGCTTTAACACGATCTCCAGGGTCTTCAACACCCTCAACAGGTTCTTCAGCATCTTCAATAAGGTGGTGGCTCCAAGATCCAACCTTGTGGAAACGGGGACCTTGTCAACTGGGTACAAGGTTCTTCAAGGCACAAACCCACTCTATAAGGGATCCAAGGCACTGCAAGTGGGACTTGGTGGCATCAATGACAACTTGTGGGGCCACTGCAAGTCTATGTTGGCATCAATGTCAATTTCATCAACAATCTCCCCCTTTGTCATTGATGAGAACAACTCATGCTCCCCCTATGAGCATGCTCCCCTTTTGTCTTCATCTCTGCCCCTTTGGCATCAATGGCAAAGGGTGTCCACATACCTGTATCTGAAATCACTAATTACTGATCACTGCTCCCCCTGTCAATATGCACGATCCTAGGACCTGTCTGTATACCTGGAGTAACCATCCTTTCTCCTTTGAGCTCATTCTCTAGCCTCATGAACTCAAGTTGTGCTAAGGTCTTTGAGAGACCTTACACTTGGCTTGCCATATGGCAGCCATCCTCCCTGCTCTGATCAACTTCTTGTATCTGTAACTGCTCGGTCTTCTTCATCCATAGTTGCTTCTTGGCATTTGTCTTTTCATCATTTGTTCCTTCATCTGTACTGGCTTCCCTTGATGAGCTGCATAAGAAACTTCTCATGGGTTGTTTATGTGTGCTCCAACAATCTTGAGCATTGTGCCCAAGGCCATTACAACCATAACACCTCATCGTACGACAATATGCAGCAATGTGACCAACTTAATTGCATGTCGAACATCTGACTGAGCTGTTGGAACTTCCAACACTTCTTTGATCCACTTCATTTCTCCATGCTTGAGAGTGTCCCTGACTGTAGGCCTTTGTCTTCTGATCTGCATTGGTCTTCTTCCAAGGTTCATTGGTTCTTCTTGCTGATGTGTAGGAAGGACTCTTCCTTGGTTGACTTCTTTGACTTGCACATTCTTGGGCTTTGTGACCAAAACCACTGCATGTGTAGCATATCAATGTGTGACAAGTGGTAGCAATATGTCCAATTTGGTTACATGTTGAGCATCTAACTTTGTCATTTGGGCTTTTAGCCCTTCTTCTTCCATAGAATCTACAATCCATAGCCTTATGACCAAAGTTAGAACAAAAATAACAATAGCCATTAAATCCACTTTGATACCGGGGTCTTGGAGTTGTTTCTTTTCTGAGCTTGCTTTGAGGAATAGACCTAACTCCTTGTTGCATTTTTGAACTTCCAAAGTCCTTGTTGTCATGTGCAGGTGCATAGGGAGCAACTTTGGATGTTGGTGGACCTGTTGCTCGAGTCTTAGGAGGCCAAGTGTCATCTTCAGATTTTTCTTTCTCCTTCTTGTAACCAAGACCATTCTTGTCAAGTGGAGATCTTTGGCAATCCAAGATCTTATCTAGGACAACTGAATTGTCCTTGAACTTGACAAAGGCATCAACCTTTTCACCTTTCTTCCTAAGACCAACTACTTCCATTTCTAGCCTTTGGATTGTTTGCTCCTTTTCTTCCAAGTTATTCTTCAAGATTTCTTCTATCCTTTTGGCTTCCTCCAACTGAGTCTTCAAATCATGATTGGCCTTTCTGGTTTCTTCAAGATCTTTTGAGTCTTCACGAGGATCTTCTCGTTCTTCCTTTTAACTAATCAATTCAGTCTTTAGTTGTTTAACTTCAACATCCTTGTCTGTCATCTGATCCTGCAACTCTTTGTCCTTATGTTTGAGTTTCACAAGCAACACTTTCATTGTCATGGTCTTCTGCTGATATTCGTTCAAAGAATCCAAGATTTTCTTTTTGAACTTTGTGAAGTCACTATGGTTTAGATTTACTGTGTTCATGAACCAATTGGCTCTGACATCAATATTCAGCAAAGTGAGATGTATCTCTTGTGCAACCTTTGATAGCACTTCATTACCATCTGCAAGAACCTTTTCAATTTCATCACACAAGCTATCGCTACAATCACAAGAGTCGATATCTTTACTGGAGTCCTCTTCTTGCTTGTCTTCTTCTTGATTGACCTCTTTCGGGGGCTTGTCTTTTGATTCCTGATCTGTCTTTTTGGGTTCTGGTCTTTCCTTTTGATACTCACTATCCAACTTGAACCATAGATCTTTGGTTGAAGTGTACTCCCCTACACTTTCTTTCACTGAGTTGGGAATCCCATCCATGTGGAACTTCAAGGTTGTAGCATTGTCCTTCTTTGCTTCCTTCTGTGCAGCTGACTTGCCCTTCTTGTTTGATGGAGTGGGTGGATTGATCACAATCTCCCAAACGCCAAACTTCTTCACATATGCCTTCATTTTGCTTCTCCAATTGAAATGGTCTATAACATCAAGTACAGGCACACCATTGCTTGATGAATTAGCTTTTTTTTCCATAGTGTCTCGATGGATCTCCTTCAAGCTTGCAAGGCTTGTGATGAAGCCTTGCTCTGATACCAATTGTTGGGAACAATGGCCACACTGAGAAGGGAGGTAAATTAGTGTGAGAGCAATTATAACAATTTTTACCTTATTTCAATCAATCAAAGTATATCAATCATTATGTCATCAATTGCATAATCAAATTCATCATGAGTCATAAGCACAACATCACATCAAAGGAGACACAAGAATATATGTAATTTTGATCTTTATTTATTGTACATGGAAGACTACAATCTTCTCGATTACAATCAGCACCAACAGATGAAAAGATCACCAACTCTTGTAACAAGACCCAACCTGGTTTTCTTAGCTCCAAATAAGAAGGGTTTGAGCAATCCAATCCTCAAGTGCAAGATTCTACTTGCATCAATCTTTGCGCGCGTACTTCTATACGTCGATCTCTGCTGGTCAACCTCTGCTCATCCCTCTCTGTCAATCTGCTCATCAACATCCGTTCATCTGCTCATCACTGCTGCTCATCAACAATTGTTCATCTGCTCATCAACCATGTCAAATTTGCACTGCTGGTCATGCCTCTCTGTTCATCATTCTCTTGACATCAAAATTGTTCATCAACATTGAAGAGTGTGCATCATCATGATGGTATATGACATTATCATAGGGTACAAGGCATCATCATCCCTCATCATATCATAGGAGAATCATGCATCATCATTGTTTTCAAGGTCTGCAACATCAACATAGGGTATGCATTACAATGTTCAAGACACTATCAACATCATATCCTCATCCTCATGGCATACTTCATCATCATCATCATAAGGCATGTGTTAACAAGGATGCCTAATGTTCAAGTAGTGTCTTTGCTCAGAAATATTTTTGTAATCCCATAGAAGCTCAAATGATATTCTCATTATGTATGCATTGGTTTATAAAATCTCACAATTTGATGGTGAAATAGGCTCAAAGACCCTCTATAGGGTATAAGAGTGCATCATCATACAGTAGGGTAGCAACACTTCACTTGTATTTAGTCAATTCACTACTGTATGATCTTATCACTGTATGCAAAACTACTGTATACTGAAAATTTCACTGAAGTATTCATGTAAATCACGACTGTAGATATACTACCACTGTATATACTCACTTGGCTGTATATAAAGATAGAGTATGTATCATAGGAGTATCATGTCATCAACCAGTAGTATACATCATCAACTTAGTGAATTTATATCACACATCATTGTTCACTCATATCACTGTTCATACCACTATTAGTTTACCCATAATTGTTTTACAACCACTGTATACATATCACTGTATGAATGCTGTAGATGACCTTTTTCTGTGCATGTCAACTTCCGGACTTCACTGCTGTAGAAGATCCCAAAGAATCATCAAATCAGACTTGTTCAAACTCATACAAGCAGGCTGTAAAAGTTGACTGTGGAAACCCTAACAAAACTCAGACTGTTAACCATCATACAACACCCAAAAAATATTTCAGACTGTATTGTTTTGGAAGCCCCAACTGTGGAAGGATTAGGGCATCTATTCATAGGACTGTTTGGTTATGCTGTTGTAAGAAAGAATACTCCAACTGTGTGCTTCACAGTATTGGTTCTTAGCCCTAGGCTGAGTCCTCCAATTCTAGACTGGTTCATCTTCTTGGTAACTGACCAGGTGCCTCCATTCAAAGAATGGCCACTTAGCTCTGGGCTGAGTTCCCCCAGTGTTGGACTGGTTCCACATCCTGGTCCTTGACCAGATGTCCCCATTCAACATAATGGCTACTCAGCTCAAGGCTGAGTTCCCCCACTGCTGGACTAGGTCCACATACTTTTCCTTGACCAGACGTCCCCATTCAACAGAATGGCTACTCAGCTCAAGGCTGAGTTCCCCCAGTGTTGGACTGGTTCCACATCCCGATCCTTGACCAGATGTCCCCACTCAACAAAATGGCTACTCAGCTTAAGGCTGAGTTCCCCCAGTGTTGGACTGGTTCCACATCCTGATCCTTGACCAGATGTCCCCATTGTCCAAGAGAATGGCTCTCAATGCTACTTAGGAAAAATCAACATTGCGGTCTTCCTTTCATCTCATGACTGCTCAGATCGCTGCAAGACTGGTATTAATATTGCACAACCTTTACTTGAAACCATTCAAAATATTGGGCCATACAATGTCATTCAAGTCATCACTGATAATGCTGCTAATTGTAAGGCAGCATGAGCAATCATTAAGGAGAAGTATCCCAACATATTTTGGTTAGGGTGTTTGGTTCACACATTAAACCTTTTGATGCATGATATTGTTAAGATGAAGGACCCTAGTTACCAATGGATTGGTGCCTTGTACAAGAGAGGTAAGAACATGATAAAATTTATTACCAATCATAGTATGGCCCACCACATTTTTCGCAATCACTCTAGGTTGGAGCTATTGAAGATTGCGAAGATTAGATTTGCTAGCTACTGCCCCACCTTCAGGAGGATTTTGAAGGTAAGAGAGGCATTGGCTAGTATGATCTCAAGTGATTCATGGCAGGAATTGAAAGACAGAGCTGCAAGTGCATCTAATAGACACGACTCTCAAGAGGTGGAGGACATCATTCTTGATGGTCAGTTCTAGGCATAGGTTAGGTATGTTCTACAGTTCACCAAGCCTGTTTATAGTATGATTCGTTTTGCAAATACAAATAAGTCGGTGATTGGGTAAGTGTATGAGCAGATGGATAGCATGCTTGGTCAAAACAAAGACATTGTTGAGCAAAGAGATGCAATCTTGTATGGCCATATTCATTAACATGTGGTCAAAAGGTGGAATAATTTGAATGTTCCACTCCATGCCCTTGCATATGTCCTTACCTTAAAATATTATTCTCCATCTTGGTGGCCCAACCTGCACCTGGTGGTGGAGTTAAGTAAAGACCACACATAGATCCATAGGTGCAAAAGGGTATATGCTTGCATTAGTCAAGTTGGTTCCTAATGAGGAGTGTGCTCAAGTACAGAGTGAATTGAACCAATACATCAGTGAACATGGAGTCTTTGGTACCTTGCATTCAACCAAAGATCGAGAGAAGTTGAGTCCTATCCATCTGTGGAACATGTGTGGCAATGGTGCCACATATTTGCATAAATTGGCGGTTAGGGTGCTTTCACAAGTTGTTAATAGTTCTGTTGCAAAGAGGTGTTGGAGCACCTACAACTTCATCCATAGCGCCAATAGAAATAGTTTGAATGTAGAACGGGTAGAAAGTTTGGTTTATGTGCACTAGTACTACAACTTGAGGTTGTTGTCCCATTATTATGAAGCAACGAAGAATGATAGAACATATTTGACTTGGGATAGCAATCCAAAGGAAGCTAATGTTGAGTATGGAGCCCATAGCATTAGAGCGCTTGGAGGTTGAACTATTGTGTGATCATGATGGTGATCCAATTCATACAACGGAGATGCCACCCCCAACCACCAGTAGGTTTCCAAATGCAGGAATTTTGCCTTTAGCTTCACAACGTCCAGCAGTCCGTGGGGGCCATTCATCTTCTTTTCATGTTCCACGATCACTTCCAGCAGCTCCTATTCCACCTAGAACACGAGAAAAATAATTGGAAGTTTCTCGTGGCAAGAGGAAAGCTTAGCAATTAGTATCATAGTACTTTGTATTTCATGTATATTATGGCCTATTTTGTAAACATTATGGCCTACTTTGAACTTTGAAATTTGCAACTTTGACCTTTGAATCTTGAAAGTTGAACCTACCTTTGAATTTGAACTTTAAATTGTTGATTGCATCTTACAACTCTTTGGTATTGGATATGATATTATGATGCTTTCTTTCATTTCGTGGTTGATGTTATCTGTTAGAGTTTGTTGATGTCAAATATTAGATGTTGAAATTTGAAGGTTGATGTATTTGATGATTGATAATTGATCATTTGATGACAATGTTATAACTTACAAGTTATACTAGATGATTGATGTTATATGTGTATTAAATGGTTATATCTATGTTTTCATGTTTTCTACAGCGAATTTAGCATAATACATGTTTTTTAAATATATATGCATCAAAATATATTAAAATATGTATTATATAAAAAACGCTCCCAAAATGCTCCCAAAACAAAAGCTTTTGAAAATTTCATTTTTTGCTCCCGTTCCCTACTCCCAACAATGCAAGGCCCTGGAGGGAACATCCATGGGCCAAATGGAGTTTTAATGGATTGAAAGGAAAATGAAGAACCCCTGGGAGGGTGGTGGATGACAAAATCCTCCTTGTTGATAGATAGCTTGCTTAAACCCAAATTTCTTCAACTCCAATTCTACATTAAAAACCTGCAAATTTCAAGAGGACCCACCAATCTATCCATGCACAAGCTTCATTACAATATTAGTAAAACACATAGTGAATATAAAATTAACATGAAATGAAGAGGTTGCAACAATCATGATAAACACGTCAATCAAATATTTATGTAGGACAAGGTTGCAACAATCATCCTACAAACTACTATGTGCAAGTAAAAGAGATCTAGATTACCTTAAACCCTTATGGGTTTTCCACCATTAAACCAATCACATAAGATTTAACCACATAAACCAATAGAATAGCCCCATGAACGCTAGTTATGAAGGGAAAAATAGCATAATTTTATTCCCAAGTAAAAATTTCCACACTTAGAGAGGAATTCTAATTTCGGCTTTCTTTAAGTTGCCAAGGAGGGGATTTTCCTCTTATAAGATATCTAGGGTTTCTAGAAGGTTGTTTCAAAGAGTTTTTAGATCTTGATGATCTCAAGGAAGGTTGTTTCTTGATCTAAGGCCAAGATTCAACCTTCTCATAATAAATTATGCCAAAAATAGCCAAGTCATTGAGCCTAGAAGGCGCCTTCCTTGGTCTAGGGATTAAACATATTAAAAAAATGCCCAATAACATGGGTCTCTTTAATACAAGAGAAGAAAACTGTGTTGTTTTCCTCTTTTCAAGTATTTGACCAAATAACCACTTCTTGGACAAGTTGTTGGAGGCTCACGTTTTCCTTAAGAGGGATGGTCCATGCCTTAGATGATCAAATGAATGGTTGGGATATAAGCTGGAGTTGAGATTTGCTTTTCCTGATCCCAAGATGCCTCCACATGCATGCCATAGTGCCACATCATCTTATTTTGCCTTCACATGTGCGCAACAAGCCAATTTGAGCAGATCAACCTATGGTTTTTAGGCTAATAATTCCCTAAAAAAAATGAAAAGTGTCTTCACAACTACAAATTAAAACATAACTTGCACTTTTATTAAACACAACTTAGGCCTTTTGTAATGAAAAACCTTAGGTGTGCCATCAATTAATCCATAATTGGTCTGAAATAAGCTTGCAAAACCCCCTTGTACCTAGAAAAGTGTCCAGATGGACAATGCCTTGGAAGAAGTCAGTATATATATTGATGTTTTTACTAGTAAAGCACAAGAATTACATGAGTCCAGAGTTGATCACCAAAATGAGAGGTACCATCTCCCACCCATGATACTCAACTGGGAAAGGAGTCCTCTACATAATCTACAGAGGTTACCCACCCATAATGATTGGTAGCAAATGCCAACGAACTGATTGTGATCTTATCTTAATTGTTTCAGAAGTTGGATGATTAGATTTTAGTTGTAATGTCATCCTACAATATTGATAAAATTCATATAACAAAAAGATCATGACAAAATCATGAGCTAACATCAAGATCTAGATATAGTCATGTTTTAAAACTACAGCCATTAGGGCAATTTTTTTGTGCACTGGATCTTTACCTTTAACTTTTCTATAAAGTCAGTCTACAGCAAATATACCATATGATGGTAAAAAGGTTGTGAGCTAACGTCAAGATCGAACTGTGGTCATATTTTAAAAGCATGGCCTTTAGGGCAATTTCATGCTGCTATAGAAAGAAACAAATTTGTTGTACTTTCATATTTAATTTATTTTATATATGTCCATTTCTAATATTTATTATATCTTAATAAAGTTTTCACCTTAGCACTGAATCTTTACTTTTGACTTTCTTATTAGTGTCATGTCTAACAGGTTGTGACACTTCCTTTAATTGCAATCATACTTCCATTAGCAAAGCCTATTGTTGAAGTCCTATTTCAAAGATTTGCCTTTGATGCATATGCAACTGCAACGGTTTCATCTCTTTTAGTCTGTTGTAAGTATCACTGCCAGCATCTCTTAAGGACAAATTGATCACCTTAGTCACTTCATGATGTATTTTGTCTTTATTTTTGAGTTGAAACAAATACAAATTCCTTGAAATAGCTGTCTTAGTGGCATTCTATTTGCAATTTACTTATACTATTGTTATTTTAAGATCTATCTTTCAAGTCAAGTTTGTGTTCACTATTTCATAATAATCATATAATTAAGGTATCAGTTCATAGATTATCACTTTTGAGTTAGTATTGTTTTATTAAAATAAATGTATCAGTTCATAGATAAGCACTTTTGAGTTAGTAATGTTTTATTAAAATAAATTAACAGCTTGAGTGTCTTATTAAGTCACATGTCTTTTGTGGCTATCTTGCGGTGGTTTCCCATTGTACATCTCTCTCACAAGACACGTCATTATGTATTGGTCATTACACATTGAATTATAAAACCATATTTCAGTTTTCAATTGTTTAATGCCCAAACCCCAAGGTTAGCATACACATAAAAATTTAATAATTTTGTACTGAAAACATAAAACACATGAAATTTTTTTTTTCTTTTGAATTCTGAAAATTAAAGGCAGCCCTAAACTCTTACTCATAAATTTAATTTTCACCCACACACATGAAATTTTAACACCCTGCTTTTTTTTTCAACTTGACCTAGGAAAAACCCCGAAGGGAAAACATGTTTGTAGAGAGATTTTATTATTTCTTCAGAGACAAATTATTCAGCAAAATTACAGGAGTAGTTATCTCTGTTCTTCTCGAAAAACATGCCACCAAAACACCCAAATTTTGTTGTTGTATGGAACCCAAGAAAACTGCCACACTTGTGACTGTATGGCTGCCTCGATTTCTGTGCAAAACTTTGCCACGAAATTCACGATGTACGATCACTGTACAAACATCATATAATATTGTACGGCTGCCTTGATTTCTGTGCAAACTGCCTCAAAATCTTTGCCTTCACTCTCCTCAAAAATTGTATTGCCCAGTCACTATACGGCCTGCAATAATTACAGTACAGATTTCTCGGGATTCGTGCCAATTTGCTAGTACTCTTGTCTCGAAATTCATGCCCTCTCTCTTCTTCCTGGTTCTGGAAAATATTTGCAAGGGGTTCTCTCTGGTTTTCTCTTGCTCTCTCTCTCTCTCTCTCTCTCTCAAAAATCTCTCTTGAAAGTGAACAATAGCTTCAATTTGCCTTTCTCTCTCCCTTTTTGTTTGACTAACTTCCGCCTTGAAATCAAAGGCTACAATTAAAAACCAACTCCATGAGATCAATGGCTCATCTCATTTTCTCATTAAAAATTTACTTTTTAAATAATAATGAGACTTTCTATACTCATCCTCATTAATGCTCATAAAGTCACTTTATAATTATAAACTCAAACATTTAATTAAAATGTCACTTTATCATAAAGTCATTCCCACCTTTTAATATGGCTAAGGACCACATTTAAAGTGTCCTTGTCCACCCCAAGGCATGAGTGAACAAACAGTTCCCTAGGGAAAAAAAATCAACACTCCCTCTTATCGAGGAAGGTGTTTTTCACCACTCCCATCTTGTCTCTAAAATGAATGTGCTTTAGTCTTCCCAAAGACTTCATGAGAATATCTGCTACCTGCTCATTTGTAGAAATTTACTGTAACTCAACAACTCCTCTCTGAACATAGTCTCTGATGAAGTGGTATCTAATCTCAATGTGTTTTGACCTGTCATGAAAAACTGGATTCTCAGAGAGCTTGATGCAACTCTGATTGTCACAGTGAATGATAGTAGGCCTCAACTCTTGACCAAATAAATCAGCCATGCACTTGTGAAGCCACAATCCCTCGCAACTAGCATGACTGGCTGCCATGTATTCAGCCTCTGCAGAACTCAAAGCAATAGAATTTTGCTTTCGGCTGAACCACGACAGAACAACCAAGCCCAACTTGAAGCAACAACCGGAAGCGCTCTTCCGATTCGAAGCATTGCTTACCCAATCTGAATTCGTGAAGCCAACCAAGTCCACTCCACCTGACCTCCTGTAGTCCAGACCATAGTCTACAGTCTCATCAAGGTATCTCAAAATATGTTTTGCAGCTATCCAATGCACTCTCCTGGGCTCCACCATGAATTGAGTGAGAGTGTTCACTGCAAAACTCATATCTAGTCTGGTGTTGACCAAATACATCAACGAACCAATAAGTAGACAAAACAAAGTAGGATCCACCAACTCTCCCTCAGAAGTATGAAGCTTCTTCCAACGGGTGATCATGGGTGTAGACATACGTCTACAGTCCTCCATCTGAAATCTCTTCAGAACATTTGCAACATATTTTCCTTTCCCTAGGAAAACAATCCATCTTCCTGCCATACCTCCAACCCTAGATAGTAGTGCATCAACCCAAGGTCGGTCATCTCAAACTCCGAAGCAAGATCCTTCTTGCATGTATGAATCAACTGCTCTCCTCCAGTAATGAACAAATCATCAACATACAACAGAAGAATGAGCGGAACACCACCAACCACAATGTAGTAAAGGTTGGGATCCGTATCACTCTTCCGAAACCCAATCGAAAGCAAATAGGAATCAATCCTCGAATACCAAGCCCGAGGGCCTTGCTTCAGACCATTCAAGGGTTTTTTCAGCCTGCAAACATGAGAATCTCTCTCATAAATCTCAAAGCCTTGTGGCTGCTCCAAATATACCTCCTCCTGTAGAAGACCGTTGAGAAAAGTGATCTTCACATCCATTTGATGGATCCTCCAATCCATCTCTACCATGACGAAGATCACTGCTCTGATCTAAGAACATCTAGCAACCAGTTCAAAGGTCTCAACATAATCAACTCCCTCTATCTGTGGGAACCCACGCGCTGCAAATCGAGCTTTGTATTTCTTGATGCTGCCATTTGCAGCATGCTTGATTTTGTAGAGCCACTCGGAAGTCACAACTAACTTCCCCTCTGGTCTCGGAACAACTCCCCACACCCCATTCTTCATGATGGAATTGTACTCTTTTATCATGGCATCTCTCCAAATCTGGTGTACAGAAGCCTCCTCAAGTAGTAGGCTCGAACTCACACAAGCTAGCCACCTGTACCATGTAGTTGGAAAATCTCTTAGGCTCCTTGCTCTCTCTGACTTCCCTCCTGGGTGGCCCAACAGACTCCTCTGCTTCCTTCATAAAATCCCTATGCCAACTTGGCTTTCTCTTCTTGGAAGAAGCATCCTTTCGTAAACCCTCCTCTACATCGTCATCAAATGAATCTCTCCCTGAAGAAGTACCAACGGTTTGAGATCCTGTCCCTGGTGAACCTGAACCTGTACCAAGTGTATCCGAATCACCTGAAGGTGTAACCAGTGAACCTGTCCCTCTACCAGAAGTCCTTGTAGACTAAGTCCTTGAAACTGAAAGACCTGTAACCTGTGTTCCTGTGCCCTGACTTACTGAACTCTGTGATGTTGTCACCTGTGGAGTACTATGTTGCTTCTCTATCTTCGAATCTTGAGATCTTCTGAAGGCTCGCTCCTCCTCAAATATCACCTCCCTCCTCACCACAACTTTCTTTTGTGTAGGAAGGTAAATGCGGAAAGCCTTCGAAGTCTCGTCATATCCAACAAAATTACCCCTCCCCAATGCCCTCCAACTTTGTCACTTCTCAGAAGGGACATGTGAGTATGTAAGGCATCCAAAGATACAGAAGTGGCTTATCTCAGGCAACTTCCAAACATCTCCTCAGGAGTTTTGCACCCCAAGGCACAGTACGGACTCTTGTTCTACGCATAAACAACAATACTATAGACCTCTGCCCATAGAAAGAAAGGAAGACTCTGATTATGCAACATGGCTCCAGTTGCACCCATTATCAAACGATTCTTCCTTTCAACCACACCATTCTGTTGTGGACTATAAGGAACTGTCAGTTGCCTCCTGATCCCCTCCTGTCTACATAACTCATCGAATGCATGGGAAGTATACTCACCCCCATTGTCTGATCGAAGTGCCTTGATCTTCTTTCCTGTCTGGTTCTCCACAAGAGCTTTGAACTCTTGGAACCAAAGCAAAACTTCCTCTAATCTCTTGCTTCTAAGGAAATAGATCCAGGTCTTCCTGGAAAAGTCATCGATGAATGTAATGTAATAGTTGAAACGTGTCAAAGAGGTAGAAGACATGGAACCACATAAATCTTAATGTATCAACTAAAGCACTCCCTCTGATATGTTATCACTGCTCGGAAAAGTAGTCTTGGTGTACTTTCCCAAAGCACACGCTCTGCATACACCACTCGG
This sequence comes from Pseudotsuga menziesii, assembly GCA_001517045.1. Taxonomy (NCBI): domain Eukaryota; kingdom Viridiplantae; phylum Streptophyta; class Pinopsida; order Pinales; family Pinaceae; genus Pseudotsuga; species Pseudotsuga menziesii. The sequence goes on along the minus strand of LPNX010661899.1, from coordinate 360,450 downwards.
CTCTGTGTTGGAATCTGGCAAACTTGTAGTCATATCTCTCAACATCCTTAAAGTTGGATGATATAGGTGTGCCATCCTCTTGTGCCATAACTCACACAACTCACTGCTGCTTTAAGTGTATGATAGTGCATGATGTGGCTAGAAGAGAAGCTTGTATAGTTTCCCGCATCTGACTCCAATCGTATATGAAGCAGATGGACCCTCTGCTTTGGGAAAGATGTGAACTTTCCCATTTAGGACATATACCCCAATGCCTCTGGCCTCATTTGTGGAAACTGATACAAGGTTCTTCTTCAACCCAAGGACATACAAGACATCCCTCAGAAACATAGGCTGCATGGACTCCCTGTCAAAGCGGACTGTCCCACGTCCAGCTGCTCTCACCACTGTATCATCGCCCAATACAACCTCCAACTCCAAATTTGTCTCTGACATCTCGATGAACATATCTTGATCACTGTTCATGTGACTTGAAGCTCCACTATCAATGTAGCAAGTGGAGGAAGTAGTGGAAGCACTCAACGAATGCCCACCAATCATGGAATGCTCCATGTGACCCTCAAAGTCCCTGCTGGTGATAGAAGATGTTGTCTCTACACAAAGACCATCAAAGAGAGAAAACTTTGTCTCAAATTAAGCAGCGCACTCATCAATCTCTGCTGAAGTTGTTGTCCGCTATTTCTTCTTCTTCTTGTTTGGGCACTGTTCAACATAGTGTCCAAACTTCGGGCAAGTAAAGCATTTCACTTTGCTCATGTTTTTCTTCTCTCCATCTTGCTGCTTGGTTCCACCCTTGGAACCCTCCTTAGTCTTCTTCTTCTTCCCCTTTGTTGCTAATGCCACATTCTCCTCATCATCTTTGCCGTGACATGTACTTCATTGTAGATATCCTCTACGTGTATCCTCCTGTATGAAATCATCCCAAAGACAATCCCCCGAAGACATGTGCTCACGAGCAACCAGACTCCACAAATACACCCCATGGCTGTGCCACACCATTCAAGGCTATACGCACCAACTCAAGACTCTGTATCACCTCCCCTATAGCTCCAAGCTTATCACGAACCTGTGTAATCCTCGTGAAGTTAGTAGTCATATTCTCACCCTTGTTCATGCGAATTCTCTTTAACTTCTCCGTTAATACCATCTTCCGATTTTCATTGGAACTTTGGTATAAGTTAGTTAAAGCAGTCCACATCTGATGGGCATGATCTTTACCAGAAATGTGTGGAATCACGTGATCTTTGATTGCATCAAAAATGATTCTTTTGGTTTTTATATCTCTCTTGTCAAATGTGTCCCAAGCCACTACATCAGTGGGAACAATCATGGGACTTGTAGTAGTGTTGTTCACTATATCCCATAGTTCAATATTTTGTAAAATCAACACTATTCTAGCCTTCCAAGTACTGAAATTTTCAACCCCATCCAAGCTGTCTTCTATGCTAAGACCGGTAGCCATGACTGAAAGAAAATCCAAGAACCTGTTTTTCTGCTCAACCATGTTTTCCCTTATTCTTCCCAATCTGAAATTTCTGAATGTGTAAAGTTTCAGACTTCACTTTGCTTGCAAAACCCCAACCTCGTTCCAGTTTCAGTTTTTCATTGTTTAATGCCCAAACCCCATGGTTAGCATACACATAAAAATTTAATAATTTGTACTGAAAACATAAAACACATAAGATTTTCTCTTTCCTTTGAATTCTGAAAATTAAAGGCAGCCCTAAACTCTTACTCAGAAATTTAATTTTCACCCACATGAAATTTTAACACTCAGTTTTTTGGTCAACTTAGCCCAGGAAAAACCCGAAGGGAAAACCTGTTTGCAGAGAGATTTTATTGTTTCTTCAAAGACAAATTATTCAGCAAAATTACAACAGTATTTATCTCTTTTCTTCTCAAAAAACATGCGACCAAAACGCCTAGGAAATTCTACTGTACAAAACCCAAGAAAGCTACCACACGTGTGACTGTATGGTATTGTACGAACATAATTTAATGTTGTACGACTGCCTTGAAATATGTGCCTTCTCTCTCCTCGAAAACCGTGTTGTATGGTCACTATACGACCTGCATTAATCACTGTACGGCTGCATTAATTACTATACGACTGCCTCGGGATTGGTGCCACTCTGCTAGTACTCTTGTCTTGAAATTTGCGCCCTTTCTCTTCTTCTTTGTTCTGGAAAAATTTTGCAAGGGTTTCTCTCTGGTTTTCTCTTGCTCTCTCTCTCTCTCTCAAAAATCTCTCTTGAAACTGAACACTAGCTTCAATTTGCCTTTCCTTCTCCCTTTTTGTTTGACTAATTTCCTCCTTGAAATTAAAGGCTAGAATTAAAAACCAACTCCATGATATCAATGGCTCATCCCATTTTCTCATTAAAAATTCACTTTTTAAATAATAATGAGACTTTTAATACTCACCCTCATTAATGCTCATAAAGTCACTTTAAAATTATAAACTCAAACATTTAATTAAAAGGTCACTTTATCATAAAGTCATTCTGAGATCCTGTCCCTGGTGAACTTGAACCTGTACCAAGTGTATCTGAATCACCTGAAGGTGTAACCTATGAACCTGTGATCTGTGAACTTGTCCCTGTACCAGAAGACCCTATAGACTGAGTCCCTGAAACTGATGGACCTGTAACCTGTGACCCAGTCACTGTTGAAACCTGTGACCCTGTGCCCTGACTTGCTGAACTCTGTGATGCTGTCATTTGTGGAGTACTCTGCTGCTCCTTTATCTTCGAATTTCTAGATCTTCAGAAGGCTCGCTTCTGCTCAAATCTCACCTTGCTCCTCACCACAATTTTCCTCTCTGTAGGAAAGTAAATGCAGAAAGCCTTTGAAGCCCCATCATATCCAATAAAAATACCCCTCTCCCCAGAAGCCTCCAACTTTGTCCTCTTCTCAGAAAAGACATGTGAGTATGTAAGGCATCCAATGATACGAAAGTGGCCTATCTCACTCACATTCCCATTGAACATCTCCTCAATAGTTTTGAAACCCCAAGGCACGGTGCAGACTCCTGTTATATGCATAAACAACAGTACTATAGGCCTCTGCCCATAGAAAGAGAGAAAGACTCTGCTAATGCAGCATGGCTCTAGCTGCACCCACTATCGAATGGTCCTTCCTTTTAGCCACTCCATTCTATTGTGGAGTGTAAGGAACTATCAGCTGCCTCTTGACCCCCTCCTGTCTACAGAACTCATCGAATGCATGGTAAGTATACTCACCCGCATTGTCTGATCAAAGTACCTTGATCTTCTTTCCTGTCTAGTTCTCCACAAGATGTTTGAACTCTTGGAACCGAAGCAAGACTTTCTCTGATCTCTTGCTTCTAAGGAAATAGATCCAGGTCTTCCTTGAAAAGTCATCAATGAATGTAATGTAATACTTGAAACCTATCAATGAAGCAGAAGACATGGGACCACATAAATCTGAATGTATTAACTCAATCCCGCCCTTTGATCTGCTATGACTGCTCAGAAAAGCAGTCTTGGTGTAATTTCCCAAAGCACACCCACTGCATACACCACTCGACTCTGTGCTGAAATATGGAAAGCCTGTAGTCATATCTCTCAGCATCCTCAAAGTTAGATGATGTAGGTGGGCCATCCTCCTGTGCCATAACTCACACAACTCACTGCTTCTTTAAGTGTGTGACAGTGCATGATGTGGCTCGAAGTGAAGCTTGTACATTTTCTCGCATCTGACTCTAATCGTATATGAAGCAGATGGACCCTCTGCTCTGGCAAAGATGCGAGCTTTCCCATCTAGGACATATACCCCAAGGCCTCTATCCTCAATCATGGAAATTGATACAAGGTTCTTCAGCCGAAGGACATACAAGACATCCCTCAGAATGATTTTTGTGCAAAACACTGCCTCGAAATTTGTGTTGTACGGTAACTGTACGAACATTATTTAATGATGTACGACTGCCTCGATTTATGTGCAAACTGCCTCGAAATATGTGCCTTCTCTCCTTGAAAATGGTGTTGTATGGTCACTGTACAACTTGCATTAATTACTGTATGGGTTGGACGACTACATTAATTACTGTACGGCTTCCTCGGGATTCGTACCAGTGTGTTGGTACTCTTGTCTCGAAATCCGTGCCCTTTCTCTTCTTTCCGGTCCTAGAAATTTTTTGTAAGGGTTTCTCTTTGGTTTTCTCTTGCTCTTTCTTTCTCTCTCAAAAATCTCTCTTGAAAGTGAACAATAGCTTCAATTTTCCTTTCCTTCTCCCTTTTTGTTTGACTAACTTCCTCCTTGAAATCAAAATCTGGGATTAAAAACCAACTCCATGAGATCAATGGCTCATCCCATTTTCTCATTAAAAATTTATTTTTAAATAATAATGAGACTTTTAATACTCACCCTCATTAATGCTCATAAAGTCACTTTAAAATTATAAACTCGAACATTTAATTAAAATGTCTCTTTATCATAAAGTCATTCACACCTTTTAATATGGCTAGGGACCACATTTAAAGTGTACTTGTCCACCCCAAGGCATGAGTGAACAAACACTTCCCTAATTAAAAAAATCAACACTCATTACCGAGGAAGGTGTTTTTCACCACTCCCATCTTGTCTCTAAAATGAATGTGCTTTCCTCTTCTGTAAGACTTCATGAGAATATCTGCTACCTACTCATCTATAGAAATGTACTGTAACTCAACAACTCCGCTCTGAACATATTTTTTGATGAAGTGGTATGTGATCTCAATCTGTTTTGACCTGTCATGAAACACTGGATTCTTAGAGAGCCTGATGCAACTTTGGTTGTCACAGTGAATGATAGTAGGCCTCAGCTCTTGACCAAATAAATCAGCCATGACCTTGCGAAGCCACAATGCCTCGCAACTAGCCTAACTGGCTGCCATGTATTCGGTTTCTGCAGAACTCAAAGCAACGAACTTTTGCTTTCGGTTGAACCACGACACAATAGATGAGCCCAACTTGAAACAACAACCGGAAGCGCTCTTCCGGTTTGAAGCATTGCTAGCCCAATCTGAATCCGTGAAGCCAACCAAGTCCACTCCACCTGACCTTTTCTAGTTTAGACCATAATCTACAGTCCCATCAAGGTATCTCAAAATATATTTTGCAGCTATCCAATGCACTCTCATGGGCTCCACCATGAATTGACTGAGAGTGTTAATTGCAAAACTCATATCTGGTCTGGTGTTGAACAAATACATCAACAAACCAATGAGCTAACAGAACAAAGTAGGATCCACCAACTCTCCATCAGAAGCATGAAGCTTCTTCTAGTTGGTGATCATGGGTGTAGACATAGGTCTACAGTCCTCCATTTGAAATCTCTTTAGAACATCTGCAGCATATTTTTCTTGTCCCAGGAAAACATTCCATCCTCCTGCCATACCTCCATGCCTAGATAGTAGTGCATCAACCTAAGGTCGGTCGTCTCAAACTTCGAAGCAATGTCCTTGCATGCATCAATCGAGTGCTCTCCTCCAGTAATGAACAAATCATCAACATACAACAGAAGAATGAGCTGAACACCACCAACCACAATGTAGTAAAGGTTGGGATTTGCCTCACTCTTCCGACATCCAATCGAAAGCAAATAGGAACCAATCCTCGAATACCAAGCCAAACGGTTTGCTTCAGACCATAGAAGGTCTTTTTCAGCCTGCATACATGAGAATCTCTCTCATAAATCTCAAAGCCTTGTGGCTGCTCCAAATATACCTCCTCCTGTAGAAGACCATTGAGAAAAGCAGTCTTCACATCCATCTGATGGATCCTCCAAACCATCTTTGCCATGACAGAGATCACTGCTCGGATCAAAGAAAATTTGGCAATCGACGCAAAGGTCTCACCATAATCAACTCCCTCTATCTGTGAGAACTCACGTGCTACAAATCGAGCTTTGTACTTCTCGATGCTGCCATCCACAACATGCTTGATTTTGTAGAGCCACTTGGAAGTCACAACCGACTTCCTCTTTGGTCTCGTAACAACTTCCCACACCCCATTCTTCATGATGGAGTTGTACTCTTCCAGCATGGCATCTCTCCAAACCTGGTGTATAGAAGCCTCCTCATAAGTAGTACGCTTGAACTTACGCAAGCTAGTCACTTGTGCCATGCAGCTTGAAAATCTCTCAGGTTCCTTGCTCTCTTTGACCTCTCTCCTAGGTGACCCAATAGACTCCTTTGCTTCCTTCAGAAAATCCCTAAGCCAACTTGGCTTTCTCTTCTTGGAAGAAACATCCCGTCGAAGACCCTCCTCTACATCCTCATCAAACGAATCTCTCCCTGAAGAAGTACCAACGGTCTGAGATCCTGTGCCTGGTGAACCTGAACCTGTACCAAGTGTATCCGAATAACTTAAAGGTGTAATTTGTGAACCTGTCCCTATAAACTAAGTCCCTAAAACTGATGGACTTGTAACCTCTGACCCAGTGTCTCCTAAAACTTGTGACATTGTGCCTTGACTTGCTGAACTATGTGATGCTGTCACTTGTGGAGCACTCTGCTGCTCTTCTATCTCCGAATCTCAAGATCTTATGAAGGCTCGCTACTCCTCAAATCTCACCTCCCTCCTCACCACAACCTTCCTTTGTGTAGGAAGGTAAATGCGGAAAGCCTTCGAAGTCTCGCCATATCCAACAAAAATACCCCTCTCCCCAGTAGCCTCTAACTTTGTCCTTTTCTCAAAAGGGACATGTTAGTATGTAAGGCATTTAAAGATACGCAAGTGGCCTATCTCAGGCACTTTCCCGGTGAACATCTCCTCAGAAGTTTTGCACCCCAATGCACAATGCAGACTCTTGTTCTGCGCATAAACAACAGTACTACAGGCCATTGCCCATTGAAAGAAAAGAAGACTCTGATCATGCAGCATGGCACTAACTGCACCCACTATCGAATGATTCTTCCTTTCAGCCACTCCATTCTACCATGGAGTGTAAGGAACTGTCTGCTGCCTCCTGATCCCCTCCTGTCTACAGAACTCATCGAATGCATGGGAAGTATACTAACCCCCATTGTCTGATCGAAGTACCTTGATCTTCTTTCATGTATGGTTCTCCAGAAGAGCTTTGAACTCTTGGAACCGAAGCAAGACTTCCTTTGATCTCTTGCTTCTAAGGAGATAGATCCAAGTCTTCCTCGAAAAGTCATCGATGAATGTAATGTAATACTTGAAACTTGTCAATGAGGAAGAAGACATGGGACCACATAAATCTGAATGTATCAACTCAATCCCTCCCTCTGATCTGGTATCACCGCTCGAAAAAGCACTCTTGGTGTACTTTCTCAAAGCATACCCTCTACATACACCACTTGACTCTGTGCTGACATCTGGCAAACCTGTAGTCATATCTCTCAGCATCCTCAAAGCTGGATGATGTAGGTGGGCCATCCGCCTGTGCCATAACTCACACAACTCACTGCTGCTTTAAGTGTGTGGCAGTGCATGATGTGGCTGGAAGAGAAGCTTGTATAGTTTCCCACATCTGACTGCAATCGTATATGAAGAAGATGGACCATCTACTTTGGGAAAGATGTGAACTTTCTCATCTAGGACATATAACCCAAGGGCTCTGTCCTCAATCGTGGAAACATATACAAGGTTCTTATTCAACCCAGGGACATACAAGACATCCCTCAAAAACATAGGCTGCGTGGACTGTCCATCAAAGCGGACTGTCCCACGCCCAACTGCTCTCACCACTGTATCATCGCCCAATACAACCTCCAACTCCAAATCTGTCTTTGACATCGCAGTGAACATATCTCAATCACCTATCATGTGACTCGTAGCTCCACTATCAATGTACCAAGTGGAGGAAGTAGTGGAAGCACTCAACGAATGCCCAACAATCATGGAATGCTCCATGTGACCCTCAAAGTCCCTATTGGTGATAGAATATGCTCTCTCTACACAAACAGTAGCAAAGAGAGAAAGATCTCTCTCAAATCTAGCACCGTACTCATCAATAACTGCTGAAGCTGGTGTTTGATGTTTCTTCTTCTTCTTGTTTGGGCACTGTTAGTGTCTAAACTTCTGGCAAGCCAAGCATTTCACTTTGCTCTTGTCCTTCTTCTCTCCATCTTGTTGCTTGGTTCCACCCTTGGAACCCTTCTTGGTCCTTTTCTTCTTCCCCTTCGCTATTAATGCCACATTCTCCTCCTCATCTTTGCTGTGAGATGTACTGCCCTGTACATATCCTCTACGTTTCTCCTCCTGTATGAAATCATCCCAAAGACGATCCCATGAAGACATGTGCTCATGAGCAACCATTGACTCCACAAATACAGTCGATGGCTTTGCCACGCCATTCAAGGCTGCACGCACCAACTCAACAGTTTGTATCACCTCGCCTATATCTCCAAGCTCATCACGAACCTGTGTAATCCTGGTGAGGTAAGTGGTCATATTCTCACCTTTGTTCATGTGAATGCTCTTTAACTTCTCCCTTAATACCGTCTTTCGATTTTCATTGGAACTTTAGTATAAGTTAGTTAAAGCAGTCCACATCTGATGGGCATTATCTTTACCTGAAATGTGTGGAATCACGCGATCTTTGATTGCATCAAGAAGGATTCTTTTGGCCTTTATATCCCTCTTGTCGAATGCGGCCTAGCCACTGCATTAGTGGGAACTGTCATGAGATTTGTAGTAGTGTTGTTCACTATATTCCATAGTTCACTATCCTGTAAAATCAACACTATTCTAGCCTTCCAAGGACTGAAATTTTCCAACCCCATCCAAACTGTCTTCTATCCGAAGACTGGTAGCCATGACTGAAAGAAAATCCAAGAACCTGTTTTCTGCTCAACCCTGTTTTCCCTTATTCCTCCCAATCTAAAATATCTTGCAAAACCCCAACTCAATTCCAGTTTCAGTTGTTCATTGTTCAATGCCCAAATCCCAAGGTTAGCATACACATAAAAATTTAATAATTTTGTACTGAAAAATATAAAACACATGAGATTTCCTCTTTCTTTTGAATTCTGAAAATTAAAGGCAGCCCTCAAATCTTACTCATAAATTTAAGTTTCACCCACACACATGAAATTTTAACACTCTTATTTTTTGTCAACTTGACCTAGGAAAAACCTCGAAGGGAAAACTTGTTTGCAGAGAGATTTTATTATTTCTTCAGAGAAAAATTATTCAACAAAATTACAACAATACTTGTGTTTTTCTTCTCGAAAAACGTGCCACCAAAACACCTAGAAAATTTTGTTGTATGAAACCCAAGAGAACTGCCACACGTGTGACCGTATGGTTGCCTCAATTTCTGTGCAAAACTATGCCTCGAAATTCGTGTTGTATGGTCAATATATGGAGATCATTTAATGCTGTACAACTTCCTTGATTTTTGTGCAAACTGCCTCGAAATCTATGCCTTCTCTCTCCTTGAAAACCGTTGTACGGACATCATTAGTTATTGTACAGGTTGCATAGCTGCATTAATTATTGTGCGGCTGCCTCGATATTTGTGCCACTTTGCTGGTACTCTTGTCTTGAAATTCATGCCCTTTCTCTTCTTCTTGGTTCTGGAAAAATTTTGCAAGGTTTTCTCTTGCTCTTTCTCTCTCTCAAAAATCTCTCTTGAAAGTGAACAATAGCTCAAATTTGTCTTTCCTTGTCCCTTTTTGTTTGAGTAACTTCCTCCTTGAAATCAAAGGGTAGAATTAAAAACCAACTCCATGAGATCAATGGCTCATCTCATTTTCTCATTAAAAATTCACTTTTTAAATAATAATGAGGCTTTTAATGGCTCACTTTATCATAGTCATTCACACCTTTTAATATGGCTAAGGACCACATTTAAAGTGTCCTTGTCCACCCCAAGGCATGAGTGAACAAATAGTTCCTTAGGGAAAAAAAATCAACACTCCCTCTTATTAAGGAAGGTGTTTTTCACCACTCCCATGTTGTCTCTGAAATGAATGAGTTTTCCTTTTCCCAAAGACTTCGTTAGAATATCTGCTACCTGCTCATTTGTAGAAATGTACTGTAACTCAACATCTCCTCTCTGAACATAGTCTCTGATGAAATGGTGTCTGATCTCAATGTGTTTTAAGATGTCATGAAACACTGGATTCTCAAATTGCCTGATGCAACTTTGATTGTCACAGTGAATGATAGTAGGCCTCAACTCTTAACCAAATAAATCAACCAAGAACTTGCAAAGTCACAATGCCTCGCAACTAGCCATGTTTTCAGCCTTTGCAAAACTCAAAGCCATGGACTTTTGCTTCCAATCGAACCACGACACAACAGCTGAGCCCAACCTGAAATGTCACGTCCCCGGTTTTGACCCCGTTTGCATGATGTATATATTGTAATTATTCGTGGTGAGGAGCTCAAGGCAAAAGCCCCACCATCGATTTGGTTGTGTATGTTTCGGCAATGGGGATAATTGCCGATGGTATGTTGTGCTATCCGGCACATTTTAATTTGGCATCATGTAAACCCGCACATCAATTAAAATAAACCACAACCAGCTACGGCAGTGCAACGTTGAATGAAAAGGGCATGGTTCCAAAGGATAAGGGGTGGGGGGATGTCAAACCTTGGTTATGGGGGAAAAACCCATGTTTTGTCACCTTTTCTTGTCTCATCCAACCTCCCCCAACCTCTTTAATGCTTCAGCTGGTGGTTGGGGCAGTTATTGCTGAAGTGGTGGTGGTTGTGGCAGGCTGGCAGCCTTACCCATTTGCCCACTCCACCCATGTCTGTCAATTCTTCTCCCTCACGCACTCTTCCCTGGTCAGTTTTACACTCTCACCACGATTTTGGTCTGTTGGCTTCTCACGCACAGGCTCTGGGCGATTTTAGTCTCACGCAGACGTTTTCTGGGGCTCCACGAGTTGCTGAAGCACCCACGCACTGTAATTCGCGTCCTTGCTGATGTTTTGTTCATCCACGAGCAAAATCGGAGTTGTTTTCTCCTCACGCAGGGCCTCTACGGCTGGTCTGTTCATCCTCACGCAGAGGTTGATGGTCTGTTCATCCTCCCGATGGCTTGTGGATTCGCGTGCATAGAGGAGGCCGTTTTTTCCCCTCACGCGCAGGCTGGTAATTGCACGCAGAGGTCGGGTATGTTTTCCTTGTGTTTTTGCTGTTCAGTGCAAGATTGCACTCACGCACAGACTAGTTGGGGTGTTCTATCCATGTGAGAGCCGTGCTGACTGTTTTGTTTGGGGCTGTTGTTTCTCCACGTTTTGCTGGCTGTGGTTTTAACCCACGTATTGGGTTGCTGTTGATTTCACCCACGTTTTGTGGGATGGGGTGCTCAAATTCGTTTTGGGTCACCGTTGATTTCCAATTCGTGGGCTGAGTTTCTGTGTTTTGGGACTATG
>LPNX010661899.1:300112-348769 GCA_001517045.1 Pseudotsuga menziesii | reverse complement strand
ACAGAGCTGTGAAGGGATTGTTTGGCTGCTGGTATGCAGTGGTTGAACCTTGGACTGTGCTGGCTTGGCTTGCTTGTGGAAAGCCTGTGAAACCCAGCAGTTTTGGTTTGGCTGTTATGTGTCCCCTTGGCTATGTGTAAGCCTGCAATTGACCCTTAGTCCGGAGGAATCATGCCCAGCTCGGGGGTGGCAGTGTTGCTGAGAGATAAATGAGCAAGCTGGCCTATGGTTGGGTGGAACGTTGCAGCGACGTAGCTGGTTGCGGGTGAATTCTTCATCAAGAGATAAGTGCTGCTGTTTACTGCATCTCTGTAATTTATTGTAAATGCTAGAATGTCTATGTTTGCTTCCGCTGTATAAATAAAGACTGCATCTGTGTATGCTTGCAAGTTTTAATTTCAGCATTTGATTTTCTGTTTAAGTTCATGGGCCATTTGCCCAGTTGTGTTTGATGTGTTGGTCGCGTCCTCTTCGCCGGTTGAGGGACGGGGACGTGACATGAAACAACAATCAGAAGTACTCTTCTGGTATGAAGCATTTCCTGCCCCATCTAAATCCGTGAAGCCAACCAAGTCCACTCCACCTGACCTCCTGTATTCCAGACCATAATCTACAGTCCCAACAAAGTATCTCAAAATATCTTTGTGCATCTATCGAATGCACTCTCTTGGTCTCCACCTTGAATTGACTGAGAGTGTTCGCTGCAAAACTCATATCTGGTCTGGCGTTGACCAAATACATCAACGAACCAACGAACTGACGAAACAAAGTAGGATCCACCAACTCTCTCTCAGAAGCATGAAGCTTCTTCCAGTTGGTGATCATGGATGTAGTTTCTAAGCCTACATACAAATTAACCTCATTCATATTTTATTGTGAGATATTGTGTTATTGAAAAAACTATATATATATATAGATATATAGATATCGCCTTTCACGTTTCTAAGCGTTTCCGTTTCCGAAACTTGTACACATTTTCACGTTTCGTGCAACCTAGCTTCAGAACGTCTACAACATATTTTCCTTGCCACAGGAAAACATTCCATCCTCCTGCCATACCTCCATGCTTAGATAGTAGTGCATCAACCCAAAGTTAGTCATCTCAAACTCCGAAGCAAGATCCTTCTTGCATGCATCAATTAGGCGCTCTCCTCCAGTAATGAACAAATTATCAACATACAACAGAAGAATGAGTGGAACACCACCAACCACAATGTAGTAAAGGTTGGGATCTGGCTCACTCTTCTAAAACCCAATCGAAAACAAATAGGAATCAATCCTCGAATACCAAACCCGAGGGGCTTGCTTCAGACCGTACAAGGTCTTTTTCAGCCTGCATACATGAGAATCTCTCTCATAAATCTCAAAGCCCTGTGGGCGCTCCAAATATACCACCTCCTGTAGAATACCATTAGGAAATGTCGTCTTCACATCCATCTGATGGATCCTCCAACTCTATCCCACGACGGAGATGACTGCTCTGATCGAAGAAAATCTAGCAACCGGCACAAAGGTCTCATCATAATCAACTCCCTCTATCTGTGAGAACCCATGCGCTACAAATCGAGCTTTGTACTTCTCGATTTCTGTGCAAAACTATGCCTCGAAATTCGTGTTGTACGGTCACTATATGGACATCATTTAATGTTGTACAACTACCTTCATTTCTGTGCAAACTACCTCGAAATCTATGCCTTCTCTCTCCTTGAAAACCGTCTTGTACGAACATCATTAGTTATTGTACGAGTTGCACAACTGCATTAATTATTGTGCGATTGCCTCGATATTTGTGCCACTCTGCTGGTACTCTTGTCTTGAAATTCGTGCCCTTTCTCTTTTTCTTGGTTCTGGAAAATTTTTGCAAGGGTTTCTCTCTGGTTTTCTCTTGCTCTCTCTCTCTCTCAAAAATCTCTCTTGAAAGTGAACAATAGCTCAAATTTGTCTTTCCCTGTCCCTTTTTGTTTAAGTAACTTCCTGCTTGAAATCAAAGGCTAGAATTAAAAACCAACTCCATGAGATCAATGGCTCATCTCATTTTCTCATTAAAAATTCACTTTTTAAATAATAATGAGGCTTTTAATGGCTCACTTTATCATAGTCATTCACACCTTTTAATATGGCTAGGGACCACATTTAAAGTGTTTTTGTCCACCCTAAGGCATGAGTGAACAACACTTCCCTAGGTAAAAAAATCAACACTCCCTCTTATTAAGGAAGGTGTTTTTCACCACTCCCATCTTGTCTCTGAAATGAATGTGTTTTCCTTTTCCCAAAGTCTTCGTTAGAATATTTGCTACCTGCTCATTTGTAGAAATGTACAGTAACTCAGCATCTCCTCTCTGAACATAGTCTCTGATGAAGTGGTGTCTAATCTCAATGTGTTTTAAGATGTCATGAAACACTGGATTCTCAGATTGCCTGATGCAACTATGATTGTCACAGTGAATTATAGTAGGCCTCAACTCCTAACCAAATAAATCAACCATGAACTTGCAAAGTCACAATGCCTCGCAACTAGCCTGATTGGCTGCCATGTTTTCAGCCTTTGTAGAACTCAAAGCCACGGATTTTTGCTTCCGACTAAACCACGACACAACAGCTGAGCCCAAAATGAAACAACAATCGGAAGTACTCTTCCGGTATGAAACATTTCCTACCCTATCTGAATCCGTGAAGCCAACCAAGTCCACTCCACCTGACCTCCTGTATTCCAGACCATAATCTACAGTCCCAACAAAGTATCTCAAAATATCTTTGTGCATCTATCGAATGCACTCTCCTGGTCTCCACCATGAATTGACTGAGAGTGTTCGTTGCAAAACTCATATCTGGTCGGGCGTTGACCAAATACATCAATGAACCAACGAACTGACGAAACAAAGTAGGATCCACCAACTCTCCCTCAGAAGCATGAAGCTTCTTCCAGTTGGTGATCATGGATGTAGTTTCTAAGCCTACATACAAATTAACCTCATTCATATTTTATTGTGAGATATTGTGTTATTGAAAAAACTATATATATATATATATATATATATCGTGTTTCCCCTAACGTACCCATTTTTGGGGGGTCACGTTTCTAAGCGTTTTCGTTTCCGAAACTTGTACACGTTTCGTGCAACCTAGCTTCAGAACGTCTACAACATATTTTCCTTACCACAGGAAAACATTCCATCCTCCTGCCATACCTCCATGCTTAGATAGTAGTGCATCAACCCAAAGTCAGTCATCTCAAACTCCGAAGCAAGATCCTTCTTGCATGCATCAATTAGGTACTCTCCTCCAGTAATGAACAAATTATCAACATAAAACAGAAGAATGAGTGGAACACCACCAACCACAATGTAGTAAAGGTTGGGATCTGCCTCACTCTTCTGAAACCCAATCGAAAGCAAATAGGAATCAATCCTCGAATACCAAGCCCGAGGGGCTTGCTTCAGACCATACAAGGCCTTTTTCAGCCTACATACATGAGAATCTCTCTCATAAATTCTCAAATCCCTGTGGGCGCTCCAAATATACCTCCTCCTATAGAAAACCGTTAGGAAATGTCGTCTTCACATCCATCTGATAGATCCTCCAACCCGTCTCTGCCACGACGGAGATGACTGCTCTGATCGAAGAAAATCTGGCAAACGGCGCTTAGGTCTCATCATAATCAACTTTCTCTATCTGTGAGAACCCACGGGCTACAAATTGAGATTTGTACTTCTCGATGCTGCCATCCATAGCATGCTTGATTTTGTAGAGCCACTTGGAAGTCACAACTGACTTCCCCTCTGGTCTCAAAACAACTTTCCACGCCCCATTCTTCATGATGGAATTGTACTCTTCCATCATGGCATCTCTCCAAACCTAGTGTACAGATGCCTCCTCATAAGTAGTACGCTCGAACTCACGCAAGCTAGTCACTTGTGCCATGTAGCTAAAAAATCCTTGAGGTGCCTTGCTCTCTTTGACCTCCCTCCTGGGTGGCCCGACAGACTCCTCTGCTTTCTTCACAAGCTCCCTAAGCCAACTTGTCTTTCTCTTCTTGGAAGAAGCATCCTGTTGCAGACCCTCCTACATCCTCATTAGACGAATATCTCCCTAAAGAAGTACCAGCAGTCGGAGATCCTGTCGTTGGTGAATCTGAACCTGTACCAAGTGTATCCGAATCACCTGAAGGTGTAACCTGTGAACCTGTGATCCATGAACCTGCCCCTGTACTAGAAGTCCCTGTAGACTGAGTCCCTGAAACTTATGGACCTGTAACCTATGACCCAGCCACTCCTGAAACCTGTGACCCTGTGCCTTGACTTGCTGAACTCTGTGATGCTTTCACCTTTGGAGTACTTTGCTGCTCCTCTATCTCCGAATCTCGAGATCTTCTCAAGGTTCGCTCCTCCTCAAATCTCACCTCCCTCCTCACCACAACTTTCCTCTGTGTAGGAAGGTAAATGCGGAAAGCCTTTGAAGTCTCGTCATATCCAACAAAAATACCCCCCTTCCCAGTAGCCTCCAACTTTGTCCTCTTCTAAGAAGTGACATGTGAGTATGTAAGGCTTCCAAAGATACAGAAGTGGCCTATCTCAGGCACCTTCCCGGTGAACATCTCCTCAGGATTTCTGCACCCCAAGACACGGTGTGGACTCATGTTCTGCGCATAAACAACAGTATTACATGCCTCTGCCCATAGAAAGAAAGGAAGACTTTGATCATGCATAATGGCTCTAGCTGCACCCACTATCGAAGGGTTCTTCCTTTCAGCCACTCCATTTTGTTGTCGAGTGTAAGGAGTTGTCAGCTGCGTCCTGATCCCCTTCTGTCTACAGAACTCATCGAATGCATTGGAAGTATACTCACCCCTAATGTTTGATCGAAGTACCTTGATCTTCTTTCCTGTCTGGTTCTCCACAAGAGCTTTGAACTCTTGGAACCGAAGCAAGACTCCTTCTAATCTCTTGCATCGAAGGATATAGATCCAGGTCTTCCTGGAAAAGTCATCGATGAATGTAATGTAATACTCGAAACCTGTCAATGAGGCAGAAGACATGGCACCACATAAATCTGAATCTATCAACTCAAGCACTTCCTCTGATTTGCTATCACTGCTCGAAAAAGCAGTCTTGGTGTACTTTCCTAAAGCACACCCTCTACATACGCCACTCGACTTTGTGCTGAAATCTAGAAAACCTGTAGTCATATCTCTCAGCATCCTCAAAGATGGATGATGTAGGTGGGCCATCCTCCTGTGCCATAACTCACACAAATCACTGCTGCTTTAAGTGTGTGACAGTCCATGATGTGGCTGGAAGAGAAGTTTGTATAGTTTCTCGTATCTGACTCAAATTGTATATGAAGCAGATGGATCCTCTACTTTGGGAAAGATGTGAACTTTCCCATCTAGGACATATACCTCAAGGCCTCTGTCCTCAATCGTGGAAACTGATACAAGGTTCTTCTTCATCCCAGGGACATACATGACATCCCTTGGAAACATAGGCTACATGGACTCCCTGTTAAAGCGGATTGTCCCACGCCCAACTGCTCTCACTGCTGTATCATCTCCCAATACAACCTCCAACTCCAAATCTGTCTCTAACATCGCGGTGAACATATATCGATAACCTCTCGTGTGAATCGAAGCTCCACTATCAAGGTACTAAGTGGATGAAGTAGTGGAAGCACTCAACGAATGCCCAACAATCATGGAATGCTTCATGTGACCCTCAAAGTCCCTGTTGGTGATGGAAGATGCTCTCTCTACACAAACACCAGCAAAGAGAGAAAAACCCCTCTCAAATCTTGCGCTGTACTCATCAATCTTTGCTGAAGCTATTGTATGTTGTTTCTTCTTCTTCTTGCTTGGGCACTGACTAGCATAGTGTCCAAACTTCTGGCAAAGCTAAGCATTTCACTTTGCTCCATGTCTTTCTTCTCTCCATCTTGCTGCTTTGCTCCACCATTGGAACCCTTCTTGGTCTTCTTCTTCTTCCCCTTTGTTGTTAATGCCACTTTCTCCTCGCCATCTTTGCTGTGAGATGTACTGCCCTGTACATATCCTCTACGTGTCTCCTCCTGTATGAAATCATCCCAAAGACGATCCCTTGAAGGCATGTGCTCACAAGCAACCACTAACTCCACAAATACAGCCCATTGCTTTGCCATGCCATTCAAGGATGTACACACCAACTCAACACTCTGTATCACCTCCCCTATAGCTCCAAGCTCATCACGAACCTGTGTAATCCTGGTGAGGTAAGTGGTCATAATATCACCTTGTTCATGCAAATGCTCTTTAACTTCTCCCTTAATACCATCTTCCAATTTTCATTGGAACTTTGGTATAAGTTAGTTAAAGCAGTCCACATCTTATGGGCATGATCTTTACCTGAAATGTGTGGAATCACGTGATCTTTGATTGCATCAAGAAGGATTATTTTGGCCTTTATATTCCTCTTGTCGAATGCGGCCCCAACCACTGCATTAGCAAGAACAGTCACGAGATTTGTTTTAGTGTTGTTCACTATATCCCATAGTTCACTTTCCTATAAAATCAACACTATTCTAGCCTTCCAAGGATTGAAATTTCCAGCCCCATTCAACCTGTCTTCTATCCTAAGACTAGTAGCGATGACTGAAAGAAAATCCAAGAACCTGTTTTCCCTTATTCCTCTCAATCTGAAATTTCTGAATGTGTGTAAATTTTCAGCCTTCACTTTGTTTGGAAAACCCCAACCCTGTTCCAGTTTCAGTTATTCATTGTTTAATGGCCAAACCCCAAGGTTAGCATACACATAAAAATTTAATAATTTTGTACTAAAAACATAAAACACGAGATTTTCTATTTCTTTTGAATTCTGAAATTTAAAGGCAGCCCTAAAGTCTTACTCAGAAATTTAATTTTTAGCCCCACACATGAAATTTTAACACTCAAATTTTTGGTCAACTTGACCCAAGAAAAACCCCGAATTGAAAACCTGTTTGCAAAGAGATTTTATTATTTTTTCAAAGACAAATTATTCAGCAAAATTACAGCAGTACTTATCTCTTTTCTTCTCGAAAAACGTGGCACCAAAACACCAAGAAAATTCTGCTATACGGAACCCAAGAAATCTGCCACACGTATGACTCTATGGATACCTCAATTTTTGTGCAAAACTATGCCTTGGAATTCGTGTTGTACGATCACTGTACGGACAACATTTAATGTTGTACAATTGCCTCGATTTCTGTGCAAATTGCCTCGAAATCTGTGGCTTCTCTCACCTCAAGAACTTTGTTGTACGGCTTGCAGTAATTACTCTATGGATTGTACGACTGCCTCGAGATTTGTGCCACCCTTATGGTACTTTTGTCTCGAAATTTGTGCCCTTTCTCTTCTTCCTAGTTCTGGAAAAATGTTGCAAGGGTTTCTCTCTGGTTTTCTCTTGCTCTCTCTCTCTCTCAAATCTCTTTTGAAAGTAAACAATAGCTTCAATTTGCCTTCCCCTCTCCCTTTTTGTTTGAGTAACTTCCTCCTTGAAATCAAAGGCTAGAACTAAAAACCAACTCCATGAGATCAATGGCTCATCTCATTTTCTAATTAAAAATTCATGTTTTAAATAATAATGAGACTTTTAATACTCACCCTCATTAATGCTCATAAAGTCACTTTAAAATTATTGAACTCAAACATTTAATTAAAAGGTCACTTTATCATAAAGTCATTCACACCTTTTAATATGGCTAGGGACCACATTTAAAGTGTCATTGTCCACCCCAAGGCATGAGTGAACAAACACTTCCCTAGGTAAAAAAATCAACAAAAACAAGCCAAATTGGCTCTTTGTGGGCTTTTAAAACTTAGCCAAGTGAGTTTTTCCGTGGGTCAATGGATCAAACTCTTTCACCCAATCAATGGCTCACGAGTACTCATCAATCAAATCTGAATCAGTGAGTTTGACTCGCCAGTGATTCATAATGACTTATTTGGGCAACAAGTCGGGTCAAACCTGCAAGTTATGGGTCAAACTTCAGAATTGTTTAATCCCTTTTAGTTATAATTTCAATTTGTCACTAAGTATGTTCAAGAACCTCATGTTTTTTATGATATGTACTGAATCTAAGTTACCTATACAGTATGAAGGACGACCTTTGGCTTAGGAAGAGTATGATTGTTCCCATATGGTAGTAGTTGTTGTTATTTCTAAACTAGCTGTTATCACACATATTGTAGTTCCAGCTACCAAGATGCAAATCATTTCTTGTCAGAGATATGAGCCAGTGCCTTGCATGATGATGGATACTTTTGCATACATGATGATCAGATGGAAGCTATATTCTGAGCCATTCAGAGCATTGATCCAGTATTCCCTTGTCAAGACTAAGCCTCATGACCCAGGTTGATGACTGAGTTAGCCATTCTTCATCATTCAGAGCAAACAGTGCTCATAGTATATACAGAGCGGTTCCATTCAGATGTTATAGGTTACAGATGAAGTTATATGACCAAGTATGTATATGGTTTGTGCACTTGGATGTTTCTTGTGCTCCTTTACTTATTTTGGTAACTTGACTTGGTGTATGGTGGTTATGCATTGGCGATATTCTATGTTTCTCTTATTGGTTGGTTTAGAGTAGAAGTGTTTCAGTTGATCTAATTGAGAGGTTCTTGTGTATACACATTGGTCATGCCTTGATCATAGTATGGACTTGGTCATTCCCCATAGGGTCTTTGCTAGTCATGGCATCATTTTGCCACTTTTCCCATTCATCCACCATCTTTCATTCTTGATTTGACCATGACTTATACCTTAACTAGTGATATTGAGGATTCCCCCCACTTATGCTTCTGTGTTGGATAGACTCCATGTTGTCTTTGTGTCTTGGCTCTGGAGTGTGTGATTCTTGTTATAGGGTTGTTCTCCTTTAGTCCTCGAAACCAAGTAGTCTTAATAAAAGTGTCTTTAGACACTAAAGCATCAAAACATCAATGTCATATCTAGATGGTTTCTAATTCAGCAAAAACAGTGTTGCTAAACACTATGGCAAGTAAATTAAATGTCTTCCGTATCTAGTCAGTTGCAAAGAGACGAGCACTCATCCTTTGTATGATGAGAGGTTTTTTTCCCATACAGGGAAACAGGGTGGTCACTCCATCGCACCTATAGACAGTGGCAGGCAATGGAGGTCATACCGAGTCATTATTTGAGGGCTCATACCGAGTCATTATCTGAGGCCTACAAGCCTATTTAGGGCACCTGCTCTTGGAGGACAGCTAGTGAAAGTGGATCAAAAAGTTAAAGTTAAAAATATTAAATCTTAAAATGTTCAAAGTTGACTATGAATAAAAGAAATAACGGTTGCTTGTCTAGACTCTATTGGAAGCACTCTCATCACTCTACCCATTTGTGAGGCACCACCATCCCCTAGTGTTTTTCTATCCAGCATATGTATAGGTGGAGTCCCTTTTCTCCTTTATTCGAGAGGTCACAGTGTTGAGGTTGTTTAGTCAAACCCTTTACTAGAAAAAGGGCCAAGTCTGTAAATGAGTATACACTTGAGGTTCTTGTTTGAAATGGCTAATTACTTTGATCTAGAGTGTAGACTTATTATTGATGTTTTATATTCATTATCTCCAGTTAAATTCTACCTTATACTTTAGTCTTGCTGCTAACATAAATAAAGGAACATACTTTATCCATTTGTACATACAACATCAGTGATTTTCAATCTAGTCATTATTTTGATCATTTTTTACCTAGTCAACCTAGTTTGACCAAGTCAACAGCAGGTTCCGGGATGAGTTTGGCCAACAATGCTCGATCTTGGTTATTCATGGCCTTTCAATGTTCATTAGATGACTCCATGCTCCAGACAATGATAATATATGGTGGCTTGCATTATTTTTATTATTATTAGCAGTTGCAAGCAATATCTTTATTATTCGGGCATGGATGGACTTACAGATACATTTATTTGGGCCATACTCCTAGTTGATTTGGACATTAGGAGTCCATTGACATGCTCAGTTTTCAGTTTCGGGCACAGGCACTTGATGTTATGTTCAGTTCATTATCCAACAGCAGATTGCCATGTAAAAATGGGTAGTCATTTTTACCATATTCCTATGTCTATGAATTCATTTTTAGACTCAGCTGGGACTCTGGATTACTCAACTTTGAGTTACAAGGATTTTTATCTTTCTGAGGTGATGTTCCGGCAGGAAATTAATGGAAGAATGGCTAGCAAGGAAATCAATTTGGCTCAATGAGGCAAGGAAATGGCTTGGAGATGACTTGGCATGATTAAATGAGGCCTTCTTCATATGTTTCATGCTTTATACCTTTCAGAGGAGCTTTATTCATGTTTTATCTTGGTCCTACAGAGGACGTCACTTAGAGAGGGCGAACTTGTCCTTGGCTAGTGATGTACCACCATGTTATATCTTATGTTATCTTGTTGTGAGGGAGTCTAGGGTGATTTATGTCCCTAAGGTGTCCCCTTTTTATGTATTTTCATGTTATATCACACTCATGTATTATTTTGCATTGTCTAAGGCGTCATTGGGAAAAAATGCGCCCCCCTTTGATTTGGTCTTTGTGATCCATGTATGTAAACAAAATAAAATATCTCCATTGCTGATGATGTTTTAATGTCAACCATTGGATGGATGTTAGTTAAAATGTAGACACACTCCCGATCTATTTAAGATTAGTGATCCCCTCGTTTTATTCCATCAGGAAATCAGAACTCTTGGCTCTGGATTTATAATAGAGAAAATACTTTGGGACTTCATTACTTGTGTGGATGATTGAATATTGTTCTTAGTGATTGATTGAAGCTATCTTTTGCTTGCATTTGAAGATCTTGGTGGATGTATCTTGCATATTTTGGATCCATATTTTTACTTGCAGATGAAGAGATTGATTTGAGGAGGGCACATTAGCTGGGGAGACTCACTTTGTTTCTCTCTCAAATCGTGGTTCAACAGGGAGTGAATTTGTCTTGTGATCGATCAGTTTTTCCTATCTTTCATGTTTTCATTTGCATTCGCTATTTTTCTTGTCGATCTCATTGTTTCTTACTTGGCTTGGGAGGAGAGAGGGCGCACTTGTGGATTCTTGGGTGACTTGTGTAGAACATGATCTTCATCATTCTTCCACTTGATTTGTGCAGGGATAGTCCTTTTCACTTCAGCATATTTCCTCAAACATCAAGTAAGTTTTCCCGGGTAAGTTTCTCCATGTTATTTTTCCATCCAATTGTTACTACATATTTTACTTCTTCAAACCCTATTTTAGTAAGAGTAGGAAAATTCATTGGGCTTATTTTACTTAGGATTTGGAAACTTTGGCATCTAGGTATTTGCGGCTTTACCTTGAAACCCTTAGGTCTCCTAGGGCATCATCTTTTGACTCCATTTTCCCACACAAAATAAGCACTAATCTTTGGGCAATTCACCCTTGTCTAAATCTTTTTTTTTGTGTTTTACATTCCATATTGGCGTGTATTTCGAGATACTGTCAAATCTAATCAAGTCATTATATTCAAGTGTTAGTTCACCCTAATTATTCCTCAATTCATCACTTTGGGCATTTCATCATTTTTCACCATCAATTCCCTCAGGGTAGTGACATTGACCATTTACACTATCACTTACTACCTAGATCTACACAATAATTATATGGTCACTTGATATAAACATTTTGGGCTACATCTATACTATTTAAATTGGTGGCTATTAACCTTAGATTTATTGTTTCATTACCTACACACCCTATGTACTCTATTGCTATAGTTTGATCTGGTGTTTTAGCTTTAGGTCTTTCCTTCTATGTTAGATCAAGGTCTCCCCCTTTGTCACTTGGCCTATTAGTGGCATAAAGTGAAGGGTATCTTAACTAGTGTGGCAACCGTTCCATTGTAACACCCCGGTTTTGACCCCATTTGCATCAAATGTATATGATGTATATATTGTAATTAATCATGGTGCGGAGCTAAAGGCTAAAAGCCTCACCGTGGATTATCGTTTTATGTTTCAGCAATTAAAATCATTGTCGATGGTATTTTGTGCTAGGCAGGCACGTTATAATTACGGACACCATGTACATATGCATTTTAGTTAAAATACCCACAACCAGCTATGTCAATGCAACCATAATGAGAAGGGGCATGATTTCCTAAGGATAGGGGGGGGGAATATTTAACCTTTGGGGGCCAATGGGGAAAAGCCAAATGTCAACGGGAGAACCCTTCAAACAGTCAACTACCTTTCTTGTCTTACTCACCCAATCATTTATTACTGCCAGAAGTTGGTTGAGTTGGTTATTGCATGGGATGGGCAAGATATGGCAACCCAAATTCGAATTGCAGAAGCCATCAGTTTTTGGGAAACGCATTTTGACTCCTTGGGCAAGCAAAAACCCTAAAACGTAGGCCATTCTACCATGCTTTCAGGTTGACATGTTTTCCTCACCCATTTTTCCTTCACGTGAGCTCTCTCAGGCATTCAGAACTTCCTGTGTGTGAAACCATCCACGTTTTTGGTTGTTACCTCACTTTGCTCAGGCGGAGAAATCGTTCATGGTGATTATCAGTGGCTGAGTTTCCTTCCCCGCGTTTTGCTACATTTTTCTCCATTGTTTCCAAGCTAGAAATCGTTTTTTTGGAAATGCCCAGTGAATGGGAGAGGAGACCCACGATTTGGGGTGTTATTGAGCCCATTTTGGCCACGATAGGGCCAAAACGTCTCTGGAATTCGTATTGCAGTTAAAGGGCCATTTTTACTCATTCTGGAAATTCGTTTTTTTTGCCGGAACTGCTTTTCATCCAACCCAGAAATTGTATTGTGTTGTGGATGCATATTTTGGCTTTGGCCTGAGTTGAATTGGGAGTGGAAATGGGATGTGAGCTTGCTTGATAAACCTAGTGTGTGCAAGAGCCCCACAGACAAAGCTAGAGGGCTAGCTTTCTTCTCTACACCCCCTGAATAGCACTGGAAGGGAAGTCATGGCCTGAGGGACTGTGCAACAGAGAAGGAGATGCTTCCTTGTGTTGGGTGTGTGTGGATGTCTTAGAAGGCAGGCTAGTTCTGGTACAGGTGTCCATAGCTCTTGGATTGAGCTCACTAGCTTAGCAGCCAACCTTTCCAACTCCCTGTTAGCCTGATAAAACCAACTGTGTTGTCTTGGCTGAGTTTGGTGTATCCTTGGCTACATGTGAGCCTGCTAGTTTCCCCTTATTCCTTGTGGAATCATGCCCAACTCGGGGGTGGCAATGTTGCTGAATGATTGATGAGCACACCGGCCAATGGTTGGGTGGAACATTGCAGTAACATAGCTGGCTGCGGGACAAGCTTCTGTTAAAGATAAGTATCTCTTGTGTTAAATCCTTGCAACTATGTTTAAGTTATAAATATGATGAACATGTTAATGTGTTGAATGAAATGTAAATGATTCCGTTGTTTGATAGTAATTTATGCATCTGTGTATGTTTATTTCCAATGCATTTTATTTTACGTCCATGGGGCTTAGTTTCTCAGATTCTCAGCATTATAGTCGTGTCCTCTCGCCGGTAGAAGGGTGGGGACGTGACATCCATATCTACGGGTTGGGATACTCGTGGTTCACCTCTTTAGTTTCCCATCTCCTCCACCATCCTGAATAGGATACCTTTTGTCAGGCAACTACAAGTTGTGTGATAACATTTATGGCGTTGTTGCCAGGGGATAGAGGCTTACCTTCGGTGTTTGTGAATGTATTTGCATGCTTTATTATTCATATTGCATCCGGTTTGATTTCAGTGATTACATTTTATTGGCTTAAATTTTACAATCACTGTATTTGTTTCACTTACCTCTCCTTACGACATTATCCTTTGGTGAACATGGCAATTCATTCACCTGGGGACTCCACTGGAGGACTGACCCATCTTACAAAATTCACAATGAGACTCTACTAAGAAACGAACCCATCCCATGTCATAATGAATTCAAGTATTCTCCAAATGACGCAAGATATAAAAGAATTAACTAAACAATTAAGAGAGAAAAGGAATAGATGGAGATCAAATTCTTAGTATGAGGATGATTTTGAGCATGATTATGGGTACAGAACTAATTATCACAATCCTAATTATGCCCACCAGTTTCCTCACCCATGTAATAAATAATTTGTAACCACTTCGAGTAAACCAATCTTCCTCCAAGGTTCCGGGACGGCGGGATGCGGGAGCAGGGAGACGCACATTCGAGACGTGTGGAGACCACCCCCAAATTTTAGAGAAATTCAAGGGGGATAGTGGGATGCGATAATCATAAAAAATTTAAAAATATGAAAAATATAAAACCCAACAATAACAAACCATCCCATGCAAATTAGTGAATTGATCTTGATAGCTTAGGATTAGGTTGGAAATTAGTGAATTGATCTCGATAGCTTTGTAAGTTTGTAATGCCAAATGAAATCATAAATAAATATTAAAGAGTTAATCTCAATAGCTTAGGATTAGGTTTTTTCTTTTTTTTTTACTAGGGGAATCAGCATCTAGGGCCAGGCTGGTACTTGCGTGACATGGGGTCCAGGGATCCATTCCCGATACCACTATAACCCTAGGTGCCCCACACCCACCCCAAGACATGGGACACAGGTAAACCTGGGTGGGATTGATCTTGTGACCTCCAATTTACAACAAGTGACTTCATAACAATGGAACCGCCATTGAGCCACACCCATGCGGGCTAATAGCTTAGGATTAGGTTAAAAATTAGATTTAGTTTTTAATTTTTAATATTTTGTTTTTTTATGTTTTAAATTTTAAATTTTAATATATAAGTTTTCTTTAATGGTTTATTTAATTAAAATCTTGTTTCACTTTTATTTTTTTTAAATGTAGGTTAAGAAAATTCGAAAATATCCTCGGGAAGTTTCGGAGTTTCGGGCGAAACTTGACGAAACTTGGGGGGACTCCAGGAAGTCCCCCCAAGTTTCGTCAAGTTTTGCCACCCACCGAAAAGTTTCGCTCAGTGTCTCGCCAAGTTTCGCCAAAAGTGAGACGTCCCAAAACGTTTTGCATGGAGTTTCGGAATCCCCGGGACGCAACAAACGCTGAAACACGTCCCCGTGGAACACTGGAGTAAACCAATGAGTAAGCATCAAACCCAACCAAAGCCTTAGGTGAATGATTCTCGTAATTCCATTAGACACCCAACTCAAGTAACCAAATATGTTAGGAAACAAGTTAAACCTTCTCCTTTTAACTTCTTTGAAATACATGGGGCACCTCATCCTATGCCAAATAACTACATTTAAAAGTTGCCTCGTTTTTTTGGAAATGATTCCATATTTATTGAAGGATATTCGGATGTCTTTTGTGATATATGGAATCTCAGGGCGCTGAAGATGAAGATGTTCATATGCATGCCCTTGGTGCTTCTTTAGATGGGGATGCCAAGCTATGGTTTGATCATTTGAAAGCGGGATCCATCACTGGGTATGACATGTTTACTAATTTGGTAAAAGAGAAATGGGGAAAAAACATTGATGAGTCCATAGAGGAGCATTCTGACAATGATTGTGTTGATGAAGATCAACCTAACGAAGACGGTCAGAATAATTATGATGATATAACTAATGATTGTCCTTATCAAATTGAATTTTCCTCTCCTGAACCAATATTGGGTGTGCCTTTGAATGAGATTTTGAGCGATCCTTCAATTCAAGAGAATGTTATAGAATATTTTAAGAATAGTCGTGATGATGAGCCTATTTTAGATTATGATTTGGATATTAACTTGGAAGTAGGGCCATCATTATATGAAGAAGGAACAGATAAAGAGGGAGAGCAAAATGATCACTATCAGGAAATAGCCATAGTTGATCCTCTTAGCTATGATTCCATTGAAGATCCTTTTGGAGAGCAACTCCATAATCATTGCCTGGTTGATGATAATTTGAGTCAATGTTCAAGCCATCCATATTTTGATTTAGATTTTGATCATATCCCTACAAAAGAAGAACAATCACTGGATGATGATATGATTGTAAGTGAACTTGATCAAAAACATTTCTTAACAAAACATTCTAATGGGGAACCTTGTCCTAATTTATACAATATCAGTAAAATCCCTCATACAACCCTTGATCAGATGAATTCATCCTCTGCCTTAATGGGTTTGGTTCTCATAAGAGAATTTTGACCTTATTTCGAATCTTGAAATCATTCTTGGAATCAAGAGCATCATTAATTTGAAAGACTTTCCCTCTTATCAAATTTCAAGATCAATTTTTCAAAGCCATCTGGGAGAAAATGTCTGTTTTAAATATTTTCAATCCACCCTCCTGTCCCAACATTTTGAGTCTCCCTGTACGGGGTTGTGTTCTAGTCAAGCTTTTACTTTCGATATTTTTAGTTAAGAGTCTAAACATTGTCACACAATAGTAGAAAAATCACTTCATTTTCCTTTTCAAACATCTTTGATGAATAACATTTTTCAATTTATCATTCATTCGTATGGGTGGCTGGAAAAGGTGTATAAAGATCAGTTTCATTTTTTCTCCATTTTTGAACAACTAATGGGTTTGGTTTTAATCTTAACTTCATTGCATTATAGGTTGTCGCCATTTGGTGCTTCCATTTTGCTTGGAGTTAACAAAATTGAGTGTCTAGGTCGACTAAAGGAGTAAAAAATGAATTAGCTAGAGTGGTTGAATCATGAGTCATATTGTCTTCTTCCATCAAGATCAAAATCACATTACTTTTATGATCCTATCGGTATCTTGCTAGATTAAGTTTGCAAAAATCAGTCCCATCCTTGGCATGACTTCATTCCATATTATCCATGTCTTTCTTTGAGTCTCACACAGCACGTTGAAGTGGCCTCAATTCTCAATCACATTGCTTCCAAGCCGACTTTGACTTGTTGTAACTTTAATTGCAAAGAAAGACGAATTGATCCCTTCGGTAAGTGGTTACATTGGATTTATGATTTTACTTAGCAGTTGTCTGAATTGGTTAGAGTAGGATAGGTAGGATATTTTGGCAGTTGTTTGAGTCTCATTCTCTTTTTCTGTGTTGATATTTTGGCCATTGAGTCCGGCCCTTTCATATTTGTGTTTTTCTTTCTAGTTAATAAAATTGCAATTGACTTAATAGTTCTTAGATTTAAAAGCTTTATTTTCCACATTTTCATTTTCAGTACTTACTTTCCGCGTTTTATTTCAACATGATTTTTCTCTATCACACATGATGCGCCTAATAGTTTGTCTGCAAAGACTGGTAGGACGTTTGCTTGATGCAAGAAAAGGTACATTTGAAGATGAAGCAGATGACCGAGTCCATGTTTGCGAATGATGAGATGGTACTGCAGACCAAAGATTTCTGAGGTTCTCAAGCACTCTCTCCCTTAGAGCACTTGTCCTAGTTAGACCCAGTGGTTATCACACATATTTTAGTTGGAGCTACTAGGATGGAGATCATTTCTTGTCAGAGATATGAGCCAAACCCTTGCATGATGATGGATACTTTTGTATACATGATGATCAAATGGGAACTATATTCTGAGCTATTCAGAGCATTGATCCAGTATTCCCTTGTCAGGACTAAGCCTCATGACCCCAAGTTGATGACTGAGTTAGCCATTTTTCATCATTCAAAGCAGATATGACAACAGTTCCCACAGTATATACAATAGCAATGCCATCCATATGTTACAGGTTATAAATGTAGGTATATGACCCAGTATGTATACGGTTTGTGCACTTGAATGTTTATTGTGCTCCTTTACTTATTTTGGTAGCTTGACTTGGTGTATGGTGGTTATGCATTGGCAATATATATGTTTCTCTTATTGTTTGGTTTAGAGTAGAACTGATTCAGTTGCTCTAATCGAGAGATTCTTGTATATACTCGTTGGTCATGCCCTTATCATAGTATGGACTTGGTCATTCCCCATAGGGTCTTTGCTAGTCATGGAAATGAATGTGCTAGCTTAAGCTTTGTACTCTTTCAAGTCTTGTGAGCCATTGCTATCTTTATTTCACTATTGTTATTGCAAATATCCATGGTTTAAACTTTATTTTATTGTACATCATTGAGCAATCTTTTAAGTGTTTAATCTATTGATCATTTCAAATCTAAAGTGGTTGAATACTTATTTGGGGAACTGACTTAATAGTACACAATTCACATCTTAAGCAAGTTGATCATCTCCCTTAGCTTTCCTCAAATCCTAGTTCTAATCAACCTATACGAAAGCCTCCCTTGGCCTTGAGAGCTAGCTTGAAAGAGAAAAGTTAAGCACTAAGGAGATAGTGGTGTTTTTATTAATTACACTTGATAACACTAGTGGATTGGGACTTTTCCACTTAGGTGATAAATTGAGTTGTAACAGGGTGCCTCAATCACAACTTCATAACTTGAAGATACATGTAAGATCATGAATATATAATGAAGAAGAGTGCTAGACTTACATTTTTTCTGAAATATATTCATGATAGAGGGCCTATTCTTATTGCTTCATCTAGTGGTAATTTATCTCAATGCTAGCGAGCCTAAATGACGAAGGGCCTATTCTTGATTACCTCAATGTCATTGACATTTTGGAGATCCATCAACCAAGCAAGCAATAAAAATATGGGAAGCCTTCAATGGAGCGCTAGCCTTAACCATCCATAAGAACCAAAAGATATTTCATTAGGTCTAGTGGGATTGCTCCCCCTATCCAAACATGAGGAACAAATCAAGATGAGGCTCTCTTATATAGGAGATGATTTCAACTTCCTTTAAAATAAAATAGTAATAGATCTATTCGAGGGAGGAGTAAACAAATAAAAAACCATCCAACAACCCCTAATAATATCCATGAAACTAGGTGGTCAAATCCACAAGTACAATATCCATGAAACTAGGTGGTCAAAGCCACAAATACACTATCCAAGAGAAAAGAGGCCCAAGAAAGGGGTGTATTCATCAAATGCATGTGAATGATGACATGAAGAAGTAAAACCTATCCTCCAAAGGCAGTCCAAAAGTAGCACTCCAAGAAAAAGGCCTCAAAAGGTGGAGCACTTACTCAAGTAAGGTGAAAACTCTCCATTAAAAGGGGATCCAAAAGGCATGCATGGCAAAAATTGAAGAAATTTGATAAACAATCACAAAATCTCATATAGGACTTTTATCAAACATTTGAATGCAAATCTGATTTATAACTTGTCTGAACTTAAAAATTCATGAGATAAATTTATCTGAAAGTCTTAAGTATAAACACTAATGCATTCAACTTCAAACTAAACAAAATGTGATAACACAGAAATTTAGGGCCAAGCCTAGGGAAAAACCTCACCAGAGGAAAACCCAGAGAAAGAATTGTTATTTATGACAGAAATTAGAAATTCAACAACTCAGAATTTCTACAGCACCAAAATTATTTCAAAAACCCTTATCTGAAAAAACTGCATTGAAAAACGTGCCAAAATACTCAGCCAACCCACACGTGCAAACTGTACAAGAGATTTCTCGAAATTTGTGCCAAGTACAGACTGTACGTATTCTGTCAGCATTAATTGCAGATATTTCTGTCTCGTAATTCGTGCCTGCCAATCTCCCTCGATTTCTATGCATGTACGGTCAGCATTAATGGCTGTACAGTCAATGAATTTCAGATGTCTTGGGAATTGTGCCTTCAGATTGATGATCAATCTCTCTCTCATAAATCAAAAATTTCCTTCTTGAAATTTATTTCTTTCTTTCTGTTTCTTGTCTTCTTCTTCTGATTAGATGTCTTTGATTTTCCTAGACATCGTTTTATACTTTATCTCACCCAAAACTACCCTAACTAACTCAATCAACTTAATCAATGGATGAGATTAACTTTATCTAAGAGCTCTCATTTAATGCACATGTTCACTTTATTAAATACATTAAATGAACTTTTTGGGTCCCACAACTTAAACTCACTTTAATAATATAAAAGCACAATTTACATTAAAAAGCTCACTAGGAAAATACAACTTATGTCCCCCCCATGTGACGTCAAAATCATGGGGAAGGACCAACTGAGTTATAAAAACTAACACTCCCCCTTAACAAGGGAGGTTCTTCCGAGAATGCCTGTATCTCCACCACCTAGGTCTCGGTCCTCTGAAGAAGCTCACTCTTTCTTTGGAATGTGACCTGGAGATCCATGTCAAAAAACAACTCTAATCTGAGAATTGTCCTGCCTCTGCTCACAACCTTCATACTGGCTGAGTTTCCTGCCAGTATAGCTCTCCTCATCTGAAGGTATCATCTGTGCATCTGCTGCCTCATCTTTAGATTCAGTCTCAAATAACCATCCACCTGACCCTGGAAACATCACTTCTCCTTGCAGAAAATAAAGTCTGTCTCTTATATTCCCAAGCAAAATTGTGGTACCAACTGGGTTCTCTACCTGATATAGAAACATTTGTCCTAACTTGACAAACATTCCATACTCATCATCCTCCAATGATGAAATTGAAAGTCTACTAATTTTCATGCTTGGAACAAACAGTAGCCTATTTACTTCAAGAACATTTCCCAGATCTAGTTGGAATTTTACAGTTTCGACTCCTCTTATTTCTGCCTAAGGATTTCCAATATTTGTTTCAACAAAGTGTCCTAGACTAATTTCTTCTATCCTCTGAAAAACTCCATACTTTCCGGTCATATGGCTAGTTGACCCACTGTCAACTATCCATGTATCATGGTAATCTATTGAACTATCTATGCTAGTCTCAACTAATGCCAAATAAAATTCTTTTTCAAATTTGCAACAAAATCTAGTACTTATGTTGATGCTGCTCCCTCTTTGTCTTCATCCTTCTTCTTAGGACATTGACTAGCATAGTGGCCAAACTTGTTGCAGTTATAGCACCGAACCTTACTGAGGTCTTTCTCTCTTTTCTTCCCCCCTTTACCTTTTCCTTTGATAAGAAGGGCTACATTTCCTTCACTGCTCTGAGTGCCATTCTAGAATGTCCCACCCCGAGTCTCTTCTTGAACAAAGTCATCCCATAACCTTGTCCAATCAGGAAGTTTCTCTCTGGAAACTACTCCTTGCACAAATGTGTGCCATTTTGCAATGAACCCATTAAGAGCATATCTAACAAGCTCTTCATCTTCCACTTTCTCACCAGCAACACCAAGTTCATCTCTAACTTGAGAAATTTTTGTGAGATAAGTGGTTACTGTATCAACATCCGTCATCTTGGTATTCCTCAGTTTTTCTCTGAGAACCATCTTTCTATTCTGATTCTTACTTTGATAAAGAGTGCATAAAGCTTTCCCAATATCAAAAGCATATATCTTAGTGTGACATGAGGTATCACATGATCTTTTATAGAGTCCAAAAAGATTCTCTATGCTTTGATATCTTTCTTGTAAAAAACAGTCTTCAAAGCAGCATTTGTGGGAACTGTGATGGTGTCTGAAGCACCAGCAATACCCCATAGCTCCAACTCTTTAAACAATATGGTTATGCACTCTTTCCAAGGGCTGAAATTATCAGACCCATCCAGTTTGTCTTCATATCTCAATCCTATTGAGGTCATGACTTCAACTGATAAACTTTAACTGGCCCTGACTTGAATCTCTTATGTTCTGTATCACACAACTTAATATACTTTCTTTAGCAACCTCGCTCTGATACCATGAAGAAATTTGATAAACAATCACAAAATCTCATATAGGACTTTTATCAAACATTTGAATGCAAATCTGATTTATAACTTGTCTGAACTTAAAAATTCATGAGATGAATTTATCTGAAAGTCTTAAGTATAAACACCAATGCATTCAACTTCAAACTGAACAAAATGTGATAACACAGAAATTTAGGGCCAAGCCCAAGGCAAAACCTCACCAGAGGAAAACCCAGAGAAAGAATTTTTATTTATGAGGAATTAGAAATTCAACAATCAGAATTTATACAGCACCAAAATAATTTAAAAAACCCTTATCTGAAGAAACTGCGTTGAAAAACGTGCCAGAATACTCATAGCCAACCCACACGTGCGAACTGTACAACATATTTCTCAAAATTCGTTCCAAGTATGAACTATATGGATTTTGCCAGCATTAATTACAGAAATTTTTGTGTCGTAATTCGTGCCTGTCAATCTGCCTCGATTTCTGTGCATGTACGATCAACATTAATGGTTGTACAGATTTGGCTGTACGATCAATGAATTTCAGATGTCTTGGGAATCGTGCCTTCAGATTGATGATCAGTCTCTCTCTCTCATAAATCAGAAATTTCCTTCTTGAAATTTATCTCTCTCTCTCTCTGTCTTGTCTTCTTCTGATTAGATGTCTCTGATTTTCCTAGACATTCTTTTATACTTTATCTCACCCAAAACTACCCTAACTAACTCAACCAACTTAATCAATGGATGAGATTAACTTTATCTGAGGGCTCTATTTTAATGCACATATTCACTTTATTAAATACATTAAATGAACTTTTTGGGTCCCACAACTTAAACTCACTTTAAGTTTATAAAGTACAAAGTCAGTTTAATAATATAAAAGCACACTTTACATTAAAAAGCTCACAAGGAAAATACAACTTATGTCCCCCCCATGTGACATCAAAATCATGGGGAAGGACCAACTGAGTTATAAAAATTAACAAAGATATGATGCAGCTCTTTAAATGGTAGTTCTACAATAGCTAACTTATTCATTATTTATCGGATTTTTTGTTATAACCACTTTTCAAAAATCTTGCAACCACTCTACATCTAATGTCGTTGAGATGGCACAATTCTGGATAATGACAAAAGATAAATGCTCTTGAAGCTAAGACGCCTCTCAAAAACCATCCTGTAAAAAATGTTCGAGATGAGTATGTAAACAACCCTCTAAAGGGTGGACACTCGTCAAGGAAAACCCAATGAATGTAGAACAAGTCAACAAGTGCAAGAGGTTGTTTCCATACATCAAGGGGTTAGACCTTCAACCAACAAATAGATCTATTATACCACCAAATATATGGGGTGCTATACCCTCATTTTTGTAGAGCAAAATAGAGTTGGATTAGTTTTGTATTAAGTAGGATAGTGTGTCAGTGCAATGACGCCTATGAGATTTCTGAGACTTAGGAATCAGTTGCCATATGTATATTTCCTTAGGATAGATCCTTGTCATTTCAGTTCATTATGTCAGGTGCATGCCTAGAGGATTTATTATGGATTGTATGGTTTTTATTGACTGATGTACTGGATGCTTGTAAATTATACTTTACGCTTGTAATCTTTGATGAGCATGGTGAGTAGGATTTCAGCATAGTATGGCATATAAAAGAAGTTTTTGTTTTATGCACATACCCTTTCTCCCGAGTTACTCAAGTATTCCACAACTAATCTTTCACTTTGACTAGTCTTGGCTTTTGACCATTTACTTCACCCAACAAAAGGTCGATCTATGCAATGTTCTTGACGGTAGACTAGATGGTGGCAAGCGTATAAAACAGTGAACATGCTATATGTTGTGTTCTGCATTTTTCTTATGAGACTGTGCAAAGATTCATTTGTATTACCTGTGTAAAGTATGATTTGTGGTTGTATTTATCTGTCAATACTAACTATTACAGGTGATTTTTCATCCTCTACTAGGATTTGGATGAGTCCTTGCACCATTGGACTCCATTAGAAAAGTTTGACAAGAGTTGACTTTTTGACTTTGTCAAACTCGGGTTTGACTTGTTCAACTAGACCAATCATCAATATGAGAAATTTCATGAGGTCAATTGGACTTTTCCAAGTATTATTTTTAGCTAATTTTGATTAATGGGCTTAATATTTGAATTTTTTTTAAGTTAAGTATTAAAAGCAGTGAAGCACCACTCGCCGACGACTCACGAGTCTAGGCCAGTCAACCTTCGAATTGAGTAACCGCTGAAGACTCGTCCCATACCCGACACACTCGGTAGACTCGAAAAACTCGGCTTACTTGCACGGATTCGGTATGGACTCGACGCGAACTCAGTACAAGAATCATGTCGTCTAGGGGACTTATCTCTGCATCCATTGACTCTATGGGTGTGAAGGGCAGCACCTTGCCTTCAAATCCAGTGATCTACAGATATGATTGACGGAAATGGAGCTTTTGTTGCTACTCTCCATTCGTGTGAGACAAAATCACACCAAGTAGGAAGCTAAAACGAATGACATTTTGTCTGTTAGCTTGTGTCTAAGAGGCGCCATGAACGTCAAAAATTATAATCATAGCTTGAATAATCGTATTTTTCAGAATGCTAATAAGGGTAACCATAATACAATCAATAGCATATAGATGTCGCTCCAGGTTCACCCTTGCGAAGGGATTGTGGGTGAGGCTGAGGCTTTCAAATTCTTATTAATCTCCAGCTACATGCTCGATACAAGGTGGATCGATACATGCTCTGCACTTAGAAAAAAAATCCCGTTAAGAAATAAAATTAACAAATAAATGTTATATATTTATAATTAGTTATTAATATATTATCTTTATAAAATTTTATAGAATAAATACTAATAAATAACTAAATTTTAGGGTTTATTAGAGATGATAAGTGTTAATTAAAAAAAGTTTTTTAATAGAAAATTAAATTCTTTAACTTTTTAATAAAAACATATTAACTTTTTATATTAGTTTTTTTAATAATTTTCTGAATATGAATAATTTTTGGTTTACATGTACCATTAATGCATAAATGTATAAATGTATAGTTTAAGGTTTATTTTCTTTATTGGTATATGGAAGATTTATTGTACATTTTTTAAATGTATTTATGTATGTAAAAATAAAAAAATAAAAATCTTAATTTAGAAAGCTTATTGTAGGCGTACTCGTGGTCAGGCATGATACTGGAGTACATGGAGACATTGTCTATTTTGGTTTTCTAATTATGTTATGAGAGTGAGTTATGGTTTATATATTTAAATTTTGAACTTGCTGTCATGTCTGACTTTGATCATGGAATCATTTTCCTCTTTACTATTTAAAAATAAAAAATAAAAAATTTTGCATACAAAAATTGATTGTGTTATGGTGTATTATCATAGTTTATGAGGTTATATGAATTGTTGCATAGATTGTAGTTTTATAACTTATATGGATGGGAAATGTCATTAACCTCTTTTTTGTGCCCAAAATTTACCATATTTTAAGTTTACTTCCTATTTGTCGAGTCTTCTCAAGTCTGTCCCAAGTCGACGAGTCAAGTGCCAGCCGAATCTTTGCCGAGTCCGAGTCATGCAACATTGATTAAAAACCTAAAGTTGAAGATTGATTATTTGGAGTAGCTACTTGTTGAAGATTTCATATTGGTTTATGACATGTATTTGATTTGTACATCATGTCAAGGCATCAAGGATCCATCTATGGAAAAATTGTGGCATTTTGAGCATCAATTCACCCATATTGGAATTAACATGAATTATCAACAAACTTTCCTAAAGTCTGATTTTAAAAAATTCCTCAATCAAGTGAAGGTTGAGCATCATTTTGAACAAAGTGGCATCTTGGGTCTTCGTAAAATTAGATTCCAAACAATACCTCAATCTTAGATTTCTTTCATGGCATCTCTTGTGGGCCCAACTAGTAGTCTTCTCCAAGGGGGCAAATTGCCAAAAATAAACTTATGTATTAGCAAGAAATTAATGTAATGGGGACTCCCTAGTAACCCCACCATTGTTCCTAAGCAATAAAATTGTAGCTTATTGTATCTCATGGGCTCTTAGAGGCAATTTGCCCCCCTCTTTTTGACAGTACTTTTCAACTTGTAAAAGCTATAAAAATGTGAGAATAATCTCAACATTTGATTTAGATTTTGGATGTTTTAATCTCATCCCTCCATCCTTATGGGCTAGGAATTGTGCTGCTCTTATTCTATAAAAGAGAGTGAGTTGTTCATTGTACAGGACTTTTGCACAGTTTGCTACAGGAAATAGAAATCAGATTTCTTTTGTGCTTCAAATCTTTTTGTGTTCTTGAGTGTAGTTGATGGATTTTCTTCCTTGCCATCTTCTTTGAGTGGATAGTGTTGCCGCCTAATACACACTTTATGACACAGGAAAGTCAATAACCTGCTATGTGTGTCCTTGGGGGCAAGTGAGAGCTGCGGACCACTGTCACCACAGTCCACAACTCCTCCGTTTAGGCAAGATCCTAACAGAGCCAAGGGGGGTAGTCTCTACGGAATACTAAGTTCCTAATTTTATTAACAATTTAGTTAATGGGATCTTTATTAAGGTGTGTAGGCTAAGGTCTTGCACTACCTAAAGGATGACAAACATCCAATGCAATGCAAATTTTCACTTTCAATGATAGTCAAACCTTTTAAATTAACAAAACCAGTGCCTATAAATGAAATGGAGTGAAGACAAATGCAACTTTCAAATAAAATGCAAATCTAGGTTAATTAATCCACAATTTAAGTGTTTTCTAACCGAATGAGACTACAAATGAAATAAGTTGAATACTATGGACAATAAATACGCACAAAAATGAATGATTAACTAATCATTTAAAGCAATGATAGTCAGTTCAGCAGTATAAACAAATGAACATATGAATAATATCAATCAATTGTACAGCATAAACAATATCCGCAAATTGTGAACAGGTTATCAATGAGATAAACAAATGTTGTGAAATAATTACAATTGTTAAACCATTCAACACATAAGATTGCAAAAGCTGAAACAATTACTTGAAATGTAAAATGAAATCCCTGCTGTTAAATGGAGTGAAATGCTTTGTAGTAACCTGTTTGTAGGACGTTTTGTAGTGTCTCTTGGTTTATTTTAATAAATTTTGAAGGTGTCTTAATCTTGATTTAAGTCTTAGAACCAGGGATGTGACTACCCCAACCACATATCCTCCAAAGCCAAAGAGGGGATTTTGTTGTGCTCAAAACAGTGGAAACTAGTCCACCTGTATCTCACAGATCAAACCCCAATGTCCTAGCGCTCAACAAGAGAGACCTAAAACGCCTAAAGACCCCCCACAATCTTCTACCCCTTCTAGCCTTCGAGGTCACCGTTTTTAGTCAGCAATAGACAATATATGGTGGATGCCAATTACTAAGAGCTTATCCAACTCCCCGTCGTTTCTCGGAATACTCCGAAGAGTGATGACCAAGTAGAGGAGGAGGAGCTAAACAGTTTGTTATCACCCGCCTTGTAGTTTCCTGCGTGAGGTGGATCCAAAATGGATGGTAGAGGGGCAAGCAACTAAGGGGTGGAACCACGACTACCTAGACTCCCAAATGAATGGTTTTCACGCCAATCCAGGCAGCCTTCTCTTTATGCTATCCTAGTCCAGGACAACAATGGGGGAGACCCGGATCTACTCCCTATAGGAGAGATTGGACCTAGACACCAGAAGAAGATTAGATGGGGCTTAAGGTGCAAGGTGAAGGGGAACCCTAGCTCTAGGGTTTACGTACTAGCAACTGGTGGAGATTACCACTGTCTTGGGAAACGTAGCTATGACGGGGTAAACAAGGACAGAGTTGGGACTATCCAGTACCTAGAAATCAGACTCAATGAAAGGTATTTGAGCTATCAGTAAATGTTGGTAAAGGGCAAAGGCTAAGAGCCTAAGGGTAGGGCTAGCTAAGAGATCAGTGCTTTATGTGCATTGGGAAATGGAGTCAGCAGTAAATCAACGTTTCAAGAAACCCACCTGGGAGACATCTTGATCTTCGAACCCAGACAGTAGTTGGTCCAGAAAAGC
This sequence comes from Pseudotsuga menziesii, assembly GCA_001517045.1. NCBI lineage: Eukaryota > Viridiplantae > Streptophyta > Pinopsida > Pinales > Pinaceae > Pseudotsuga > Pseudotsuga menziesii. The sequence goes on along the minus strand of LPNX010661899.1, from coordinate 321,064 downwards.
TAAGGTACAAGAAACCCAGCTCAGTGGATGGCTAGCGCTAGGGCTTAGGAGGACAGATTTGTAGTTTTAGGGGCACCGGGAGGTTAATGGCTCAGCGTTGAGGAAGAAAAAAGGTCAAGGAGACCTGATCTACAAGCCCAAATCAGGAAAACAACAGAAAAAACAGATCTAGAAAAGTCAAAATTTGATGAGGAGGGCTAGGCAGTTGAAAACCAATTTTTCAGATCTAGGGCAAACCGAAGAGAATTAGCTCAGCGTTGGGGGTGTTCTGGAATGCTTGGGACCCGATCTATCCGTCTATCTTGTCAGATTTCAGAAAAAACTCACTTCCAGAAAAGTCCAAATTTCAGTGAGGGCGCTAGGGCTGTTTCAGTCAATTTTCCAGATCTAGGTCAAACTGCTAATCCTTTGGACAGCGTTGGGGTTGATTTGGACTGTGTGGGCCCTAATCTATCCGTCTGTGAAGTCAGAATTCAGAAAAACTCAAAACCCTAGCAGGTCAATTTTTTCAGTGGGGGATTATGTAGTTTTCTGCTTAAAAATCAGATCTAGGTCAAACTGTGAGGAATTTGACCAGTATTTCAATTGATTTAGTGAGGGGGAGGCCCGATCTATGAAACCCAGAAATGGTTTGGCAAAAGATTGGACGGTTCCCTGATTTATTGATTTTTTAGGTTTTTAGTGTTTTAGGAGTTTTCAGAAAAAAGTTGAATTTCAGCAAGGTACAATGGAATAAGATCTGAAAAAGAAGAACTTACCTGTTGGATCATACCTGGAAAAGCTTGTAGAAGTTTGTAATAGTGACGATCTTCGCTATCCCGATCAATTTTGGAAAATCCTTGTGATTTCTATGGCATATGCAAGCTCCAAACCACCAAAGCGCCCTCTACCCTGCATGAGCAAACACCGACCATATCAGATTTGCACATACAAAATAAAGAAGCTGAATGCTACAAGATAGTAAAATGAAGTAATCATAGATCACAATGAAACTAATGAAAACCCCCTGATCCAAGACGAAGAGAACCGAGTGAGTTGAGGTCCCCCTACAAAAAACGCTCCAGCCAAAACGCCCTCCTTTAAACAAAACAATGATAGCCATGAAAAAGATAGATCTCACAAGAATTTCCACAATGCTAGGAAGCTGAAGACTTGCTAATCACCATTTGAGCACATCAGATGCAAAGCAGATCCATAAAAGTTTCCACAGAAAAAAGTCTTTCTATTATTCAGATCCAAGAGCCAAAGACCCCTTACAAATGAGAAGCTCTCTCCTTTAAATAGAAATGAGAGAACCTCAATCATAACCAAATCCTAACCACTTTCAAAACGAGTGGCTAAGATTAAAAAATGAAATGTTCTAATCAATGGCTGAGATGAGCTCAACATAAAACACATGGATCAATATAACCATAATTTACCAAAGTGGACTAAACCACCCAAATAAAAGTAACCCATTCAACAAGAAATAAATGAAAGCACATGGTAGGTCCAAGGAGTGTTTGACTAACTCCCTTTGGGTGTCCCCATGGCACAATAAATAATATAACAATTTAATTCTTTGACTTTTGTGCCTCCTTGAGCAAATCGTGAGCCTCCAAAAAAGCTTCAGAAAATAATAAAAAATGCCCAAAAAAATAGGTGTGGCCCCAATCAAATGCTGAATCTGCTGGAGAAGGTGTGGAACACATCACTCTTATCATTGTGACTAACACATCACTCTCATCATTGTGACTCACCCCATGCCATTTCTTTGCCTCAGTAGCCCAAATCAATTTCTTCATAAGCCATTTAATCATTTTTTAATCTGCCTCGGGAAACGTGATTCTGCCAAAACAACCTCCTAGGGTTTTTGTGTTGTCAAATTGAGCCCACCAGGCTCTCTGGGATCGGGGTACAATGCTACAAACAAGTGGCTGCACCCCCCTATGCCCATACAACACCCTAGGAGATCCAACTGAAACATCTCCCTGCTCAAACATATCAATCTGTGAAGAAAAACTGCATCAGAAAGGAAGAATAAGCCTGATCACATCTGTAAGTGCCCGAAACTAGAAATAAACTGTCTCATTGGACTTAGAGAGTCCAAATCCATCTAAGGTGTATACTCGTACCCCTCATAGGTCTCTATCTGATCATCAATCATATCCAATAAACCATAGAACCATCTGTGAATAATCAGACACCAATAATAACTCAGAATACATCCATCTGCTGCAAGTGTTAGAAGGTTAAAACCATGCTCTACAATTCATTCAAGTAACAAAATCAACGAATAGCATTCATTTCACTGGCGGTACATCAACCAATACATATATAAGGCTTTTATTTATTATTACTCAAACTTAGACTTTCAAGGCTATACTCACTTCATAGCTGTAGTCATTTTGCTAGTGAAGGGTGAAGGGTGGAAATGACAAGGCTAAGGCAAAGGATGACTTCCTACTCAACATCATGACACTTTGGACAAGGAAAGGGAAAACTCACTATAACCAATGCTGGACAAACAACAACACAAGGAATGGCAGTGCCTCACAGATGGATGAGTTGTTTAGAGAGTGCTTATTCAACTTGGGCATCATTTCTACGTCAATCTTGATCCAAGTTCATTAGGATCACATTTTATTCCATGGCCTTTTTTTTTTGCCTATATGAGCCTTTTGGGACTTCACTAGTGCTTAAAAGCACAGCTAATCGAAGCTTTCATCCAGGACATATTTATTTTTAATAAGGTCAGCAATTTTTTGATATAGCATATTTTTAACCATTGCTTTTTAGACCTTTTCTTATACTCTTCAAGGAGTATTTTAGCACTTCATTCCTCTTGCCCTTTTTACATATGTTAAGAAACACAGTTTTACATTTTCATTTTCCATGGGCGCATATTCAATATTTCAATACAAGTAGTACATGAGCTTTCAGTTTTAGCCAACAACATCTCAAGTGACTAGGGGGAGTTCTGTGCAATGCCAAACATCGGGACAATCGACCAGAATGATTTAGGCATACTATCCAACTTACCAAAGGCAAGTCCTGTCACCAACTCAGAGCCGAGACACAATATAAACAGGGAGGCTTGTCCAACAAAGGTTCTAGCGGGGAAAGAGGTCCTCCATGCCATAAGTCAAGAAGTCAGTTGGGTTGAAAACTAAAATGGAAGGTAATGGATGGGTGAAGACAGTGAATGATGGAACCAACACTAGCAAGCCAAAACAATGGTGGGAATGACTACCTCTATTCTCCCTAAGGAGGGTAAAACCAATGAGTATAGATCAAGAACTTCCAAGTCTAAGTAAGGACATCAATACATAGTACAAGATACAACCAAGTCCATATAATTATGACCGCGAGATCATGATACGACAAGTTAATACATGTCACAAGAATCAGTATAAGAGAAATAATAAGCATAACACCATATAAAATGCTGAGTCATAACCATGCAATAAAATCCATCTGAGACACCATCTGTCCAATGAGAAAGAACTAATATAAGACTGGGCATCCATGACTGCTCTGAAATAACATAAATGGCTACATCGTTCCTCAAATCTAAGTGTCCTGAGACTCAGTCCCGACATGGGAGAGTACAATAGTCCACTAATACAAAAATGATGCATATAAATTGCTCATCTCAGCATCTCATATGTAAGAGATCTGGTTGAAAAATGTACTGTGTCTGAAAAATAGAATATGGTAGCCTGGTTACTATATATGTGATAACATCTGGCTCCAGCTAGGACAAGTGCTGTGCTGGAAAGAACGCTTAAGAACCTCAAAATCTCTGGTCCTCGCACTCTGCTTCTCGCATCCTCGATCAATCCATCCAGCTCTGCAACCGCTACCAAGAATGTACCCGACTACCTGCAACATGTCCAAAGCTATACCAAACTCACAAACCAGTTGTCAAAAACATATGTGAATAATATATAAAATACTGAAAGTAAAGATGCATGAAACTGAAAAGCAAAAAATAAATCTAATCTATAACCACAACTTTCAATAAAAGTTTGATTCTTTATTTTGCAGGATAACAAAATTATGCTAAGAGCTTCAAAGGTGAGCTTCAAACAACAAAGCAAAGTTCTACACTACTGCCGGGAAGGCTTATTCAGGTCCTACCTACTCTACTCTAACCAGTTTAGACAAGTGTTAGGTAAAATCATAAATCCAATGTAACCACTTGCTAAATCGTTGATTTGTTCTATCATTTATTGAGCTTTCTTTACAATTAATGATAGAACAAATCAACGATGGCTTGTAAGTAATGTGAATGAAAGTTAAAGCCATTATAACTTGTTGTTTGAAAATCGAAGAAAGATATGGATAAAGAGAAATGAAATCATGCCAGAGATGAGATTGATTGTTGCAAACTTCTTCTACCCATAGACCGATAGGATCATAAAACTTATGCAAGTTTAAATTTGATGAAATAACAGAATACGATACATGATTCATCCCTCCTAGGCCATCATTTTTTTCCTCATCTTTTTGGTCAGCATACTCAATCATTCTCACGTTATGATCAATGATGAAACAAAATAGGGACAAATTAGAAATCTTTAAACCAGAAATTGAGATTAACCCCATTTGTTGTTTATAAAATGAGAAAATATGGAATTGGTCTTTATAGAGCTTCTCATTCACCCAATCAAAGAAATTAGCAAAGTTCAAAACATTATGCACCAAGGATGAAGGGAGATAAAATGCTTTACCATCGACCAGTTGGTACTTTTTAGAATCGGTACTACATGATACCATAGAGAAGGACATCAAGAGTTGGGATGGGAGGGTGGATTGACAAATTAAAACTTGATTTGTATCACCTACAAATGTTAACACCAATCTTCCATGTGGTATGGGACCTTTGCTAGAGAAATTGGTAAGATTAAAAACATCCCAAGAACTAGACTCGCTATGATTAAACTCCTCAACCAAATCACCTTGATCAAAAATATGACGGGGAATAGCAGTAGCATTACAAGAATCATTCCTTGGAGGCTCTTGATGATTATTCCGACACAAATTCCAGTTCGACAGATGTGACAAAGAAGATTCTAGGTCAAGCTCGCTCACTAGTATATCATCATCATGTGGTTGTTCTTCTTGAGATTGTTCATTACATTCAACTGAGGATAAATGATCATCATCATTCATTTGACAAGGAAAGACATCACCATGTTCATTTCTATCCTCACAAACTTGATATTCAACTACAATATGACCACATGATTGCTCTTCAACGGAAGTTTTATTAATTTCAACATTTTCTTCTTCTGTAGAGATATGATGAAGGTTTGAATCCAGATTCGGATAGGTTGGATACTGACTCAAATTATCATCAATTCGGCAATGACTATGGAGTTGCTCTTTTAAAGGCTCTTTAATGACCTCACCAATGGAAGGCTCAACTATAGATGTTTCTTGCTGGTGCATGTTAGGTTCCCTTCCAAGGATCAGATCCAGGATTTGCTCTGTGACTGCTTCAGGTAATAATAACAAAGTATCTTGTATGATTTGATTGATATCCCTCTTAATTTCATCGTGAGGGTTTTGAAACATTATTCTCGAAGTACTCTGTAACATTCTTATGGATTGCAAGCATGCTCATAATTTGGAACATATCAGGAGAGGAATGGTCCAATTGAGAAAGCACTTCGCCAATATACTGATTATAATCATTGCTAGATTCACACTTTAAAGAATTATCAGTGTTTCTACTCCAACTATTAATTAACAAATCTGTGAACATGTCATACCCAGTGATGGATCCTGGTGCTAAATGATCAAGCCATAGTTAAACATCCCCTTGCAAGGATTCTCCTAAGGCTCGCATATAAACATCTTCATCGTCTGCACCTCTGGATTCCATGTAATCCCAAAGAATGTCCAGATGATTTTCAATAGATATATATTTATTTCCATTGAACCGGGGCATCCTCCTAGTGTAATCACTTGGCATAGGATGAGGTGCTCCTGGTATTTCAGAAAAGTCAAAAGGAGACCGTTTGTCTTTCTTTTTAACAACTCTGGCTACTTGGCTATAAGGCATTGACTGGGAATGACCTCTAGGTTCATGTCGACTTACAGGTCCACTCGGGATGGTCAGGAAATTTTTATTGCATGGGTGAGGAAGTCGGTGGGTATCATAAAGATTGTGATAACTAGATTCATACCCATAATCATGCTCGAGATCATCCTCATACCCGTAGTTTGACCTCCATCTATTCCTTTTGTTTATTTGTCGGTTAGTTTCAATCATGTCCTTGGTTACTTCTTTCAAGTGCTTCAAATATACATTCGAAATCATTATGATTTATGGTATGCTCTAAGAACTTAAGATTAATATGTTGGGCACGATCCTCAGTGGAGTCGTGGAGTGGAGTCGCCAGGTGAACCACACAAGTAATTCTCCGAAAAAGATATGTCGTAGGGAAAGGTGAGGTATGTTGAACCAAGGTAGGCCTCTACCTCCCCGGCAACGGCACCAAAATGTTCATTCGCCTTGTAGTTGCCTGCGTGAGGTGGATCCAAAATGGATGGTAGAGGGGCAAGCAACTAAGGGGTGGAACCACAACTGCCTAGACTCCCTAATGAATGGTTGTCATGCCAATCAAGGCAGCCTTCTCTTTATGCTATCCTAGTCCAGGACAACAATGGGGGAGACCCGGATCTACTCACGACACGAGAGATCGGACCTAGACACCAGAAAAAAGATCAGACGGGGCTTAAGGTGCAAGGTGAAGGGGAACCCTAGCTCTAGGGTTTAGGTACTAGCAACTGGTGGAGATGACCACTATCTTGGGAAACGTAGCTATGACAGGGTAAACAAGGATAGAGTTGGGACTATTCAGTACCTAGAAATCAGACTCAATGAAAGGTATTTGAGCTATCAGTGAATGTTGGTAAAGGGAAAAGGCTAAGAGCCTAAGGGCAGCGCTAGCTAGGAGATCAGTGCTTTATGTGCATTGGGCAATGGAGTCAGCATTAAACCAACGTTTCAGGAAACCCACCTGGGAGACATCTTGATCTACGAACCCAGACAGTAGTTGGTCCCGAAAAGCTAAGGTACAGGAAACCCAGTCAGTGGATTGCTAGCGCTAGGGCTTAGGAGGACAGATCTGTAGTTTTAGGGGCACAGGGAGGTTAATGGCTCAGCGTTGAGGAAGAAAAGAGGTCAGGGAGACCTAATCTACAAGCCCAAATCAGGAAAACAGCAGAAAAATCTGATGAGGAGGGTTAAGGAGTTGAAAACCAATTTTTCAGATCTAGGGCAAACCGGAGAGAATAAGCTCAGCGTTAGGGGTGTTCTGGAATGCTTGGGACCCGATCTATCCGTCTATCTTGTTAGATTTCAGAAAAAACTCACTTCCGAAAAAGTCCAAATTTCTGTGAGGGCACTAGGGTTGTTTTAGTCAATTTTCCAGATCTAGGGCAAATTGCTAATCCTTTGGACAACGTTGGGGTTGATTTGGATTGTGTGGGCCCCGATCTATCCATCTGTGAAGTCAAAATTAAGAAAAACTCAAAACCCTAGCAGGTCAATTTTTTCAGTGGGGGGTTATGCAGTTTTCTGCTTAAATATCAGATCTAGATCAAATTGTGAGGAACTTGACCAGCGTTTCAATTGATTTATTGAGGGGGAGGCCCAATCTATGAAACCCAGAAATGGTTTGGCAAAAGATCGGACGGTTCCCTGATTTATTGATTTTTTAGGTTTTTAGTGTTTTAGGAGTTTTCAAAAAAAAGTTGAATTTCAGCAAGGTACAATGGAATAAGATCTGAAAAAGAAGAACTTACCTGTTGTATCTTACCTGGAAAAGCTTGTAGAAGTCTGTAACAGTGACGATCCTCGCTATCCCGATCAATTTTGGAAAATTCTTATGATTTCTATGGCATATGCAAGCTCCAAACCACCAAAGCGCCCTCTACCCTGCATGAGCAAACATCAACCATACAGATTTGCACATACAAAATAAAGAAGCTGAATGCTACAAGACAGTAAAATGAAGTAATCATAGATCACAATGAAACTAATGAAAACCCCCTAATCCAAGACGAAGAGAACCGAGCGAGTTGAGGTCCTCCTACAAAAACGCTCCAGCCAAAACACCCTCCTGTAGACAAAACAATGATAGCCACGAAAAAGATAGATCTCACGAGAATTTCCACAATGCTAGGAAGCTAAAGACTAGCTAATCACCATTTGAGCACATCAGATGCAAAGCAGATCCAGAAAAATTTCCACAGAAAAAAGTCTTTCTATTATTCAAATCCAAGAGCCAAAGACCCCTTACAAATGAGAAGCTCTCTCCTGTAATTAGAAATGAGAGAACCTCAATCATAACCAAATCTTAACCAATTTCAAAACGAGTGGCTAAGATTAAAAGATGAAATGTTCTAATCAATGGTTGAGATGAGCTCAACATACAACACATTGATCAATACAACCATAATTTACCAAAGTGGACTAAACCACCCAAATAAAGGTAACCCACTCAACAAGAAATAAATGAAAGCACATGGTAGGTCCAAGGAGTGTTTGACTAATTCCCTTTGGGTGTCTCCATGGGACAATAAATTATATAACAATTTAATTATTTGACTTTTGTGCCTCTTTGAGGAAATTGTGAGCTTCCAAAAAAGCTCCAGAAAATAATAAAAAATGCCCAAAAAAATAGGTGTGGGCCCAATCAAATGCTGAAACTGCTGGAGAAGGTGTGGAAGACATCACTCTCATCATTGTGACTCACCCCATGCCATTTCTTTCCCTCAGTAGCCCAAATCGATTTCTTAAATAGCCATTTAATCATTTTTTAATCTGCCTCGGGAAACGTGATCCTGCCAAAACAGCCTCCTAGGGTGCTTGTGTTGTCAAACTGAGCCCATCAGGCTCTCTGGGATGGGGGTACAATGGTACAAACAAGTGGCTGCACCCCTCTATGCCCATACAACGCCCTAGGAGATCCAACTGAAACATCTCCCTGCTCAAACATATCAATCTGTGAAGAAAAACTGCATCAGAAAGGCAGAATAAGCCTGATCACATCTATAAGTGCCCGGAACTGGAAATAAACTGTCTCATTGGACTTAGAGAGTCCAAATCCATCTAAGGTGTATACTCATACCCCTCATAGGTCTCTATCTGATCATCAATCATATCCAATAAACCATAGAACCATCTGTGAATAATCAGACACCAATAATAAATCAAAATACATCCATCTGCTCAAGTGTTAGAAGTTTAAAACCATGCTCTACAATTCATTCAAGTAACAAAATCAACGAATAGCATTCATTTCACTGGAGGTACATCAACCAATACATATATAAGGCTTTTATTTATTATTACTCAAACTTAGACTTTCAAGACTATACTCACTTCATAGCTGTAGTCATTTTGCTAGTGAAGTGTGAAGGGTGGAAATGACAAGGCTAAAGCAAAGGATGACTTCCTACTCAACATCATGACACTTTGGACAAGGAAAGGGAAAACTCACTATAACCAATGCTGGACAAACAACAACACAAGGAATGGCAGTGTCTCACAGATGGATGAGTTGTTTAGAGAGTGCTTATTCAACTTAGGCATCATGTCTACATCAATCTTGATCCAAGTTCATTAGGATCACATTTTATTCCATGGCCTTTTTTTTGGCCTATATGACCCTTTTGGGACTTCACCAATGCTTAAAAGCACAGCTAATCGCAGCTTTCATCCAGGACATATTTATTTTTAATAAGGTCAGCAATTTTTTGATATAGCATATTTTTAACCATTTCTTTTTAGACCTTTTCTTATACTCTTCAAGGAGTATTTTAGCACTTCATTGCTCTTGCCTTTTTTACATATGTTAAGAAACACAGTTTTACATTTTCATTTTCCATGGGTGCATATTCAATATTTCAATACAAGTAGTACATGAGCTTTCAGTTTTAGCCAACAACATCTCAAGTGACTAGGGGGAGTTCTGCGCAGTGCCAAACATTGGGACAACCGACCAGAATGATTTAGGCATACTATCCAACTTACCAAAGGCAAGTTCTGTCACCAACTCAGAGCCAAGACACAATATAAACAGGGAGGCTTGTCCAACAAAGGTTCTAGCGGGGAAAGAGGTCCTCCATGCCATAAGTCAAAAAGTCAGTCGGGTTGAAAACTAAAATGGAAGGTAATGGATGGGTGAAGACAGTGGGTGATGGAACCAACACTAGAAAGCCAAAACAATGGTGGGAATGGCTGTCTCTATTCTCCCAAAGGAGGGTAAAACCAATGAGTATAGATCAAGAACTTCCAAGTCTAAGTAAGGACATCAATACATAGTACAAGATACAACCAAGTCCATATAATTATGATCGCCAGATCATGATACGACAAGTTAATACATGTCACAAGAATCAATATAAGAGCAATAATAACCATAACACCATATAAAATGTTGAGTCATAACCATGCAATAAAATCCATCTGAGACACCATCTGTCCAATGAGAAAGAACTAATATAACACTGGGCATCCATGACTGCTCTGAAATAACATAAATGGCTACATCGTTCCTCAAATCTGAGTGTCCTGAGACTCAGACTTGACATGGGAGAATACAATAGTCCACTAATACAAAAATGGTCCATATAAACTGTTCATCTCAGCATCTCATATGTAAGAGATCTAGTTGAAAAATAGAACATGGTAGCCTGGCTACTATATATGTGATAACACAGTTGTTGGTTTATTTTAGGGGTTTATTTTAAATCTTGTTAATGTTGATGGTGTGCAAAGTTTATTTTAAAACAATCAACAAAGTCAACCAAGCGGTATCCCTTATGGGAGGTGCTAGTACTTGAACCCTGGATCTTAAAAGTAAATGTGTGTAGATTGTAAAGCAAAAGATTGTAGCGGAAATAAAAGTTATCTAATTAAGTCCTAAACCCCCTAACCCTTCCGCTTTTCATACCCGACCTGAGTTCCCTAGAGGGAGATAACGGGAAGGGACAGAGGATACATTGTGGATCTAGGGTTGTATATTACTCTCTTTGCAGTAAAAACAAAAGCAGGAAATAAATCTAAGCTAAGTGCTTGAAATGAAATGAAAGACTTGAAACGAAACTAAAGCAACTATGCTAATCACACAAGAATCTCTTTGAAAGAGAAGGTGAGTAAAAATGGAAAATCTAGGTCTATTTGCAAGAAAAGCAAACTAGCAACTAGTGAGCTACTCTACCTCTAATCTAATCTACTTATAATAGATTTACAAAGGTTTTGAAATGGTTTGAGAATACCCCAAGAGAACTTCTCTTTGGGGTTTACAAAATACCAAAAAAAGAGTAGAGAGAAATGGGAGTTTGGACACCCCTTTGAATCGGATGGTTCTGGAGGCTTTTCTGGACCAAAATGGGCAGCACTTCCTTTCCTCCTGTGTAAAACCTGCAATAAAACAGCGAGGTATGTTTGCTGGAAATCACAATAAACACTAAAGAAACTTATTAGAAAAGTTAGTCCAGAAATCCAAAAAAATAAGGCAAAAATCTGATTGTAAAGATACTTGAAATGAGAAGTTTAGAAGGCTGGAAACTCATTTCCAGCCACCTAAATGATGTGAAAACAGTAGATCTGAAGCATTTAATTAATATACTAAGCGTTAGGGCCTTAAAACCAAGGTTTTTATCACTATACAATGATAAAAACTGAGTTTTAAAACCCATGTAAACACATGAGCGAAAATGGAAAACAACAAAATAACCCTTGGAGGAAGATGCTCCTTTGTTTTAGATCCCTGCAAATAAACTTATGAGAGCTGCAAAATGTAAGCAAAGAGGTGAGTACTCAATAAATCTACCAAAATACTTTGATAAATCTTATTAAAAACTCACAAATGGAAGCAGAAATACTTCTACTTACAAATCTCTCCACAAAATACTTTGTGGAGAGCTATCTAAGCTAATACAAATGCAAATCAAATAAATACACATGCAAGTTACCTCACATAGAGATGCATGAAATGTAGAAGAGAGGCACCCAGAATTCCTCCAAAGATTACTTGTATTAAGAACCCGAATAGGGAAACAACATCACAATAGCCAAAGGCTTTGAAAACTTGAGAAAGAAGAATAGAGAAGAGAGGGAGAAGAGACAGTATTTTGGCAGCATAACCATGCTCCCTAGAATCATCAGAAAAAGAGAGGAGGGACCTCTCTTTTATAGTTGAAAAGATCTCAAACCCACTCCTAAATCAAGGGTCCAAAACATAAATCTAAACTCTAACTCTCCTCCACCCTTAGATCTAGGTTTGTTGACTTTGCAAGCCATCCACCAATCAAAAGCAAGGGCACCTTTTCAAATCAATAGTCAAAAAGATAGATCCATGTCACAATGAAGCTTAACCCTTAGATCTAGGGTTTCCATGACTAGGCACCCACCTTGGGAGTAATTCCTTTGACTCAAAATATTTTTTATTTTTATTTTTATCTTTTATTTTTTTATCTTTTATTTTTAATCTTTTATTTAATTTTTTATTTTATCTTTTATTTTTTATTTTTTATCTGGGGCCTCTTTTGACTCAAATTTTGATTTTTTGATTTTTTATTCTTATCTTTTATTTAGACAAGAGGGACGCCCCACTTAGGAGATCTTCAAAAATTTATTTTGACTAGGGGGGGGCGCTATTTAAATGAAATTTTGACTATGCTTAGCCACCCACAAAACTTAATTACCATGGCCTTATTTGATTTTTTCCTTCAAAATCAAATAATTTAATTTTTCACCTTAGGAAATTAAATTGATTTCCTAGGAAAAAAAACTTGTCTTAACCAAAAATTTTCTAACTTCCTAACCCCTTGTTAAATTGACATGGGACTTGAACCAATGGCTTAGGGGGTGTCATAGCATTTTCATTTGCATTCATAGCCCCTATTACAAAATGCCAAGGTTCAAGAGATTACATTATTACATCAAAACTTAATTAATTAACCACCAAATGGTAAAGTTAATTAATTAAGAAAAAAATTAAAAAATAAAATTAAAATCCTAATGAAATTCCGCAAGACTACAAGATATGGCTAGCATGGTCATGGACAACAACTTGAAACCTTAACCACCTCATGGGCTTGATTATCAGAACGCCAATTCACCACTTTGGAGGATTGGTGAGTGAAAAACCCAACCAATTAAAATTGTTAATTAACAAAATTAACTGGAAGGGGAAAAAAATACTCAGTGAAGAGGACTTCCCTGATAATAAAGTCCATGGTGACATCCTTAGAGGAATGACCCATGCTGACATATAAAGTTACATTAATTATCCCATGTAGGGGAGCGGACATTTCGTGTACAGAAGGGGCAGAATTACCCTACTGAGTGAAAAATCCCTAGGATTTTTCCATGGTGCAAATTGTATAATATGTACATCTGCAATATACATGACGTTGCCACCTAGTCGATATAGGTGGGCAACATCTAGCTCCAACTTGGGGACGTGTGTTCGATCATCGAAGAGCATACGAGAACTCCAGACTGGACAGTGTCCCTTAGGACACTAAGTATTTATCTTTTTGAAAAAAAACTTGATTTGTAGCTCGTTTGACCCTTTCCTATTTCTTGTGACTTTGATCGTGCTTCACATCTTTGAAAGTTTGCCAAAAGTCCACACTATCAAAAACTGCTCATGCCATATTTTGTTAACCTCCTTAATTCTGATTCCATCCTTTATATTTTCTGGGAAGCTAACAAAAATAACATGATCCTTTACACTATGTACACTGTCCACATTCTAAAAAATTATTGATTCATTTTGGCATGCCTCAACTGTCTTTTCTTCTAAAACATTCTGAAAATGGTCTGACACTTTACTGACTTGAGGAGAACTTACTAAAGCCTTGGGTGGCTTCTCCTTTTGGGTTGGAACCTTTACACTCTCTGCTACAGGAACTGATACCTTCACATTACTGATCCAACCCCCTAAATCCATACTCAAATTATTACTTGAAAATACACTTTGTTTAGGAGTAATTTCATGGTCACATGTTTCTTCTACTTTGTCCATATTTCTAGTCATGCAAACCATGTCCTTACTATCTTCTACTGATTCCAACAAATCCTCATTATTGTCAAACACACATTCATGACCAACCATATTAACCTGTTCCATTCTTTCTCTAGCTGCTAACTTTTCCTTTATAATCTGAAATAAAATGGGACAAGTCCCTTCCTCATGTGAATCATCACAAGCCCTACAGTAACGGTTTACTGGATCATCAAACCAATTGTTTGCTTCCATAAGCTTTGGAGGTCTTTCTTGTTCTTGATAAGGGGGTCCTTTAAGGAGACCCTTTTGCCATCTATCGTTTGGCTTATGATTATTACCTTTATCTTTTTCCATGGAAACTATCTTATTATGCATAGTTGATAATTGATTAATATAGACTTCTTCCATTTGCTTAATCAATCGGGCGAGCTCTTTGATAGAGTCACCTTGGGGTTCCTGGTTTTCAACTTTCGTAACTTTATCTGACTCTTGAGGACTACCCTTTGAAAACCCAAGAACATTTGATTTCCCCAAAGCTTGCATATTCTTATCTATTTTAATAGCTTTGTCTTGTGCCTCCCTAACATTTGTAGGCTCTTTATCCCTTAGCTGGTATCTCATTTCCCCTTCAAAAGCTTGAACGTAGAAAATTAAGATGGCCTTTTCAGGAGGCTTAATATCTTGAGGGAAACTCTTAACCAATTCATTAAATCTTTTGTTAAATCCTTCCACTGTTTCATTATCTTCCTTATGGCTAGATTGCTAGGCAGCTAACAAGGAATGGTGATCCCTCTTATCTCCCCATTTATCATTAAAAGCTTTAATGATTCCATTAAGTTCTTTAAACGTGTTATCATCATGTTCCATAAACCAATCAATGGCTTCTTCCTCTAAGGACAACACAAAGAGTTTCATCTTCACATCCTCATGGTTATGTGCCATACACCATCTTGCAATACATAAATTGAAATTTTTGATGTGTGCTTTAGCACTTGTAACATTGTCTCCTTGAAAAGAAAGCAACTTATCTATAACTTTTTCTGGAACGTCATGAGGATAACCAACAATTTTAGAGATATTACATGGTCTATAATAATTATCCATTGTTAAGGTTGGTTTACTTGGATAAACAACAAAGGGATATTAGAAATTGGCTTCTTCTCCAAGACTTGTAAAGATTCTAAAGGGAGCAAGTTTGTTTAACTTCCTCTAAAAGCCTTTTCAGGATCTAAGAGGGAGCTAAGCAAACCAAAAGGCTCCATGTAGAATACCTTACTATATATTTTGAAGTGGAGTCGCCACTTGGAGAACAAGTAAACTTCTAATATGGGTAAAAGGAAAAAAAAAATAAGGTTATTTCAAAAAATTTATTAACACTTAAAGAATTAAATCTAAAATTATTTAACTAATGTCAAGACCAAGGACAAAAGACTTGTCCTCGGCAACGGCGCCAAAGATGTTGCCGCCTAATACACACTTTATGACACAGGAAAGTCAATAACCTGCTATGTGTGTCCTTGGGGGCAAGTGAGAGCTGGGGACCACTGTCACCACAGTCCACAACTCCTTCGTTTAGGCAAGATCCTAATAGAGCCAAGGGGGGTAGTCCCTACGGCATACTAAGTTCCTAAGTATATTAACAATTTAGTTAATGGGATCTTTATTAAGGTGTGTAGGCTAAGGTCTTGCACTATCTAAAGGATGACAAGCAGCCAATGCAATGCAAATTTTCACTTTCAATGACAGTCAAACCTTTTAGATGAACAAAACCAGTGCCTATAAATGAAATGGAGTTGAGACAAATGCAACTTTCAGATAAAATGCAAATCTAGGTTAATTAATCCACAATTTAAGTGTTTTCTAACCGAATGAGACTACAAATGAAATAAGTTGAATACTATGGACAATATGCACAGAAATGAATGATTAACTAAACAGTTAAAGCAATGATAGTCAGTTCAGCAGTATAAACGAATGAACATATGAATAGTATCAATCAATTGTACAGCATAAACAATATCCATAAATTATGAACAGGTTATCAGTGAGATAAACAAATGCTATGAAATAATTACACTTGTTAAACCATTCAACACATGAGATTGCAAAAGCTGAAACAATTACTTGAAATGTAAATTGAAATCCCTGTTGTGAAATAGAGTGAAATGCTTTGTAGTAACCTGTTTGTAGGACGTTTTGCAGTGTCTCTTGATTTATTTTAATAAATTTTGAGGGTGTCTTAATCTTGATTTAAGTCTTAGAACCAGGGATGTGACTACCCCTACCACATATCATCCAAATCCAAAGAGGGGATGCTACTATGCTCAAAACAGTGGAAACTAGTCCACATGTAGCTCGCAGATTAAACCCCGATGCCCCGACGCTCAACAAGAGGGACGTAAAATGCCTGGAGACCCCCCACGGTCTTCTATCCCTTCTAGCCTCCGAGGTCACCGTTTTTAGTCAGTGATAGACAATATATGGTCGATGCCTATTACTAAGAGCTTATCCAACCCCCTGTCGTTTCTTGAAATACTCCGAAGAGTGATGACCAAGTAGAGGAGGAGGGGCTAAACAGTTGTTGGTTTATTTTAAGGGTTTATTTTAAATCTTGTTAATGTTGATGATGTGCAAAGTTTATTTTAAAACAATAAACACAGTCATCAAGCGATATCCTTTATGGGAGGTACTGGTACTTGAACCCTGGACCTTGAAAGTAAATGTGTGTAGATTGTAAAGCAAAAGATTGTAGCAGAAATAGAAGTTATCTAATTAACTCCTAAACCCCCTAACCCTTCCACTTTTCATACCCGACCTAAGTTCCCTAAAGGAGATAACAGGAAGGGACAGAGGATACACGGTTGATCTAGGGTTGTATATTACTCTCTTTGCCGTAAAAACAAAAGCAGGAAATAAATATAAGCTAAGTGCTTGAAATGAAATGAAAGGCTTAAAACTAAACTAAAGCAACTATGCTAACCACACAACAATCTCTTTGAAAGAGAAGGTGGGTAAAAATGAAAATCTAGGTCTACTTGCAAGAAAAGCAAACTAGCAACTAGTGAGCTACGCTACCTCTAATCTAATCTAGATATAATAGATTTACAAAGCTTTTGAAATGGTTTGAGAATACCCCAAGAGAACTTCTCTTTGGGGTTTACAAAATACTAGAAAAATAGTACAGAGAAATGGGGGTTTGGACCCCCCTTTGAACCAGATGGTTCTTGAGGCTTTTCTGGACCAAAACGGGCAGCATTCCTTTCCTCCTGTGTAAAACCTGTAATAAAACAGTGAGGTATGTTTGCTGAAAATCACAGTAAACACTAAAGAAACTTATTAGAAAAGTTAGTCCAGAAATCCAAAAAAATAGGGCAAAAATCTGAGTGTAAAAATACTTGAAATGAGAAGTTTATAAGGCTGAAAAATGAGTTTCGAGCCACCTAAATGATGTTAAAACAGTAGATCTGAAGCATTTAACTAATATACTAAGGGTTAGGGGCTTAAAACCAAGGTTTTTATCACTATACAATGATAAAAACTGAGTTTTAAAACCCATGTAAACACATGAGCGAAAATGGAAAACAACAAAATAACCCTTGGAGGAAGATGCTCCTTTGTTTTATATCCCTGCAAATAAACTTATGAGAGCTGCAAAATGTAAGCAAAGAGGTGAGTATTCAATAAATCTACCAAAATACTTTAATAAATCTTATTAAAAACTCACAAATGGAAGCAGAAATACTTCTACTTACAAATCTCTCCACAAAATACTTTGTGGAGAGCTATCAAAGCTAATACAAATGCAAATCAAATAAATACACATGCAAGTTACTTCACCAAAAGATGCATGAAATGTAGAAGAGAGGCACCCAGAATTCCTCCAAAGATTACTTGTATTATGAACCCCAATAGGGAAACAACATTACAATAGCCAGAGGCTTTGAAAACTTGAGAGAGAAGAATAGAAAAGAGAGGGAGAAGATAGTATTTTGACAACATAACCATGCTCCCTAGAATCATTAGAAAAAGAGAGGGGGGGTCTCTCTTTTATAGTTGAAAAGATCCCAAACCCACTCCTAAATCAAGGGTCCAAAACATAGATCTAAACTCTAGCTCTCATCCACCCTTAGATCTAGGTTTGTTGACTTTGCAAGTCATCCACAAATCAAAAGCAAGGGCGCCTCTTCAAATCAATGGTCAAGAAGATAGATCCATGTCACAATGAAGCTTAACCCTTAGATCTAGGGTTTCCATGACTAGGCACCCACCTTGGGAGTAGTTCCTTTGACTCAAAATATTTTTTATTTTCATTTTTATTTTTATCTTTTATCTTTTATTTTTTAATCTTTTATTTTTAATCTTCTATTTAATTTTTTATTTTATCTTTTATTTTTTATTTTTTATCTGGGGCCTCCTTTGACTCAAATTTTGATTTTTTGATTTTTTATTCTTATCTTTTATTTTTTATCTTTTATTTAGACAAGAGAGGCGCCCCACTTAGGAGATCTTCAAAATTTATTTTGACCATGGGGGGTTTATTTAAATGAAATGTTGACTATGCTTAGCCACCTCCCAAATTTAATTACCATCGCCTTATTTGATTTTTTCTTTCAAAATCAAATAATTTAGTTTTTCACCCTAGGAAATTAAATTAATTTCCTAGGAAAAAAAACTTGTTTTAACCAAAATTGGTCTAACTTCCTAACCCCTTGTCAGAATGACATGGTACTTGAACCAATGGCTTAGGGGGTGTCATAGCATTTTCATTTGCATTCATAGCCCCTATTACAAAATGCCAAGGTTCAAGAGATTACATTATTACATAAAAACTTAATTAATTAACCACCAAATGATAAAGTTAATTAATTAGGAAAAAAATTAAAAATTAAAATTAAAATCCTAACAAAATTCCGCAAGACTACAAGATATGGCTAGCATGTTCATAGACAACAACTTAAAACGTTAGCCACCTCATGGGCTTGATTATCAAAACGCCAATTCACCACTTTGGATTATTGGTGAGTGAAAAACCCAACCAATTAAAATTGTCAATTAACAAAAGTAACTGGAAGGGGAAAAAAACACTCAGTGAAGAGGACTTCCCTGATAATAAAGTCCATGCTGACATACTTAGAGGAATGACCCATGCTGACATATAAAGTTACATTAATTATGTCACGTAGGGGAACGGACATTTCGTGTACAAAAGGGGTAGAATTGCCTTGCTGAGTGAAAAATCCCTAGGATTTTTCCATGGTGCAAATTGTACAATATGTACATCGGCAATGTACATGACGTTTCCACCTAGTCGATATAGGTGGGCAACAGATAGATCATAGTTTTTTTGGTTTGGAGTGTTATTTTCAATGTTTGCATGCAGGAAAAGAGCAGCAAATTCGACTAGTGTGCCTTGGTGCTTCTAGAAAAGGGGGGTTTTGCTTTGAGAAATTGTTTTTGTTTCTTTACCATTCTCTTAGTTGGTCTGGATGCTATCTCTAGTTTGTAGGTTGAGTTCAATTTGGTGTTTGTGTTATCCAAAAATCCTCTCTTACGAAGTCGTTTTCTGCTTGCATGTTGGAGAATAATCTATAAAAATGTGAGAATAATCTCAACCTTTGATCTAGATTTTGGATGTTTTAATCTCATCCCTCCATCCTTATGGGCTAGGAATTGTGCTGGTCTTATTCTATAAAAGAGAGTGAGTTTCTCATTGTACAGGACTTTTGGACAGTTTGCTACAGGAAATAGAAATCAGATTTCTTTTGTGCTTCAAATCTCTTGTGTTCTTGAGTGTAGTTGATGGATTTTGTTCTTTGCCATCTTTGAGTGGATAGATCATAGTTTTGTTGGTTTGGAGTGTTAGTTTCAATGTTTACAATGTACATGCAGGAAAAGAGCAGCAAATTCGACTAGTGTGCCTTGGTGCTTCTAGAAAAGGGGGTTTTTGCTTTGAGAAATTGTTTTTGTTTCTTTACCATTCTCTTAGTTGGTCTGCATGCTATCTCTAGTTTGTAGTTTGAGTTCAATTTGGTGTTTGTGCTATCCAAAAATCCTCTCTTACTAATTCGTTTTCTGTTTGCAAGTTGGAGAACTCAAGATATCAAGTGCACCCTGGTGAGTCTTGGAGCTTTTCGAGCTAGGATCTACCTTCATCTCATTGCTAGGAAGAGTGGAGCGACTTCATCAACTACCAGACACAGGTAAGTACCCATTGCTTGGTTCTATTTTCTCTTACTAAGTCGTTTTCTGCTTGCAAGTTGGAGAACTCAAGATATCAAGTGCACCCTGGTGAGTCTTGGAGCTTTTCGGGCTAGGATCTACCTTCATCTCACTGTTAGGAAGGGTGGAGTGACTTCATCAACTACCGGGCACAAGTAATTACCCATTGCTTGGTTCTATTTTCTCGCTATTCTACTATCCAAACATTTCACTCTGTTTTTCAGCCTTTATTTTTGCTTGCATGTGCTTAGGCTTCTTAGTCTCTTAGTGGTTAAATGTTTGCTTTCCTTCCTAGATTGATTTTAGCTTTAAATCCTAAGTAAATGACTACATAGAGACCCTAGGAAGAGGCACTGGTTACCCAAATATTATTTCCGGCTGTTAGGGGAGTATTTCAGCCTAGTGCATGTTATTTAGCTTGTTGTTCTGTGCATTTTCAGTTCTGATTTTTATAAACCAGCAAGCTAGTTTGTGTTAGGGATGCCTCTAATTTACACCAGCAACTAGATTTGGGTATTAAATCTCATTTCTAAGTCTTAATTGATTAATATCCCAAGTAGAAGCTCATTTCTAGTGCTGGTATTTTTCTCCTAACACTCTAGTTTCCTTGGGCCCCATAATCTTCTTCATTCTAGACTCTATAATCAGTTGTCCTCTGTTTTCATGTTTTACAACAAATAAGGAAGCCATCTACAAAGTGGGTCTGTTGCCG
>LPNX010661899.1:177021-297529 GCA_001517045.1 Pseudotsuga menziesii | reverse complement strand
AGTGAAAAACTCAGAAATTATCAGTCGTTTATTCAACAACCAATAATAACCAAGGGAAAAAACACCCTGGGCTGATAGGATTGACAAATGAAGTCTAAGGGACTGAGTCTTTTACAGACACTACCATGCTAGAACATTTATTACAATTCCCTCATGGGGTATGAACATGTGATATAGTACAACAAGCACTTCCCAGAAGTACTTCCAAAGGTCTTTTTGAAGTCCGAACAAGTTAGCCCTGTCCGATTCACCGGGCTCACTTGATAAAAACCACTAAGTACAACTTAGGTGGTAACAGGGTCTAGTCATCCTTGGGTGTCTCTATTTGCCTGAGCAACTTGTTCTTTATTTTTCTTTGTGGTTTCTTGTCATCATCCTTGGGGAGTATTTTGCTACAATCCTTTAACTTATTTCCTCCTTGAGTGTTTTCCCCAAGGGTGTCCATTTTCCCAATTTGTAATTATTCAAGACACGTCTTCCTTTGCAAAATCGGTCTTACAAGTACTGTGAGAAAGTCGGTTTTACTGGAAAATATTTGGGAAAGTTTGACTGGAGAAACCTCCTATGGATAGTTTTAGTTTGCTTCAGTGGACCTAGGAAACCTAAAGAGAAGGGACCCTTCTTGTGTGACACTTTGGGGAAATGTATTGAGGTTCCATCGTTCTAGCGATTGTTTATTCCTTGCAAACATTAGATTGTCAAATCATGTGACAACTGTTGAATTTTAGCATTAGCTTGAATACTTTAAAAATTTGCAGACTAACTAATAATAAATGACAAGTGCAGTGAAAATAACATCAACACATGAATACAATGAACACAAGAGAATTTCACTGGGAAACCTTTAAAGGAAAAAAACCCCAAAAGCATTAGTAATTCATCTCATAAATGAGATGACTGAGATTTTTCAAGAATTCCCAAACCCTAACAGGTTTGTTTAATAGATCCACAAATACACAAGATACATTTTACACAGGTAAAATCAAAATAGGGCTTCAATCCTTACTTCTCCCCAGCTGATCAAAATTGCAGATCTTCCCAAATTTCTGTTAAGTTGCTCGGATCTTTATCTTCTGCTCGAGACTCTTCCCAAGCTGCCCGGAGGACTGTTCTTTTCTTCTCATACCTTGTCAAGCCTACCCAAGCCTCTTGAGCTGCTACCCGAGGTTCTCCTGGGCTACTCGAATGTCTGCTGACCTACCCAGGCTTCTACCCAAGGTTCTGCCCCTGCCCGGAACTCCTCCAAGATCTTCCCGAGCTGTTGGAGTGTGCCCGAGACCCTACCCGTGGCCTCTACTGTATGCCCAGAGGCCTAGAAGTCTGCCCGAAATGGCTGCTCCACTACTCAACAGCCCAAAAACAGTTGTTCGTTACACTGTTTAAGTTGTCCGGGTGTGCTGCTATAGCCCAACAGCCCTGTTGGGTCTGTTGTGGCTACCCGAAAGCACCAGCAGACTTCCTGTTGTGTGTCGAGGGTATGTTGTGGGCTTATCAGTCAACCTGAGCCCTGTCAGGGCTGGCCATGAGTGCTTAAAGGCTCTAGCAAGAAGCCAAAGGCATGCTGTGAGTTCCCTAAGCCCTGTTAGGGCCTACTCGTGGTGAATGTAGAGGGGTCGAGCTGATAGCCGGCTGACCGTGTAGGAGAGAGGGTGTTATGAGGTGAGACCAGCCTGCTCGTGAATACTCTAGTGTTGCCCGTGAAGATGGAGAGAGGATGTTGTGAGATTAAACCAACCTGTCCGTGAAGATGGAGAGAACTCGGGTGAAACCCTAGTACACATAAAAGATAATGTTGTAGTTCTTCTTCGTGGGTGAAACCCTAGATTAGGGTTTGCTGCAATAGGTTTGAAATCCCTAGCTTAGGGTTTTTCCAAACAAGAGTGAATGCCCTAGCTAGACTCATCCATGCTAGGGCATCACATCAAAACTTCCTCCTCTTTGATAACCTGTAAAATCTTCCTTTAGAGCAGCTATACCTGTGAGAGCCAAGTGTGTGTGATAATAAATTGGTTGATCTTCTTTTATATCCTTTGAGTCACTTGTAAGTGGACCGAAATTAGAAAGAACAAAATATCATTATTTTATTCTTTTCTAATTTTGACTTTTGCCTTTAGCCTTCCTGTGGTCCAAAAGTCCTTATGTATTTTTTACTTTTGCTTTAGCCTTCTTCAAGTGCCCCTATGGTCATCACAAGTGGTCAAGGTGGTCTTTCATCACCACTCAAAGTACATCATCATAAACATAGAGAATTGCTAATGCTTTTATCTCACACTCTATGTGACACCAAGATCGGGTACTAAGGTGTCTTAACCAAGGGTAGCTAAGCCTTGGAGAAGATCGCAAAGCCCACTGATCAAGGGTCAGAGTGTCATACATACCTAGACCCGGTCTAGGGCTTATAGTGCCTTCTTGGTAACAGACCAGGTGCCTCAGCCATAGGCTGCATAATTTGACACTAGGTCAAATACTTGGTAACAGACCAAGCGCCTCCATTCTCCTGGAGAATGGCCCTCAACCCCGGGCTGAGTCCTGGTAACTGACTAGGTGCCTCCATTCAAAAGAATGGCTACTCAGAACTAGGCTGAGTCTACCAGTACTAAACTGGTTCCACATCGTGGTCTCTTACCACATGTCACCATTCAACAGAATGGTCACTCAACTTAAGGTTGAGTTCCCCTAGTGCTGGATTGGGTCCATATCGTGGTCTCGGACCAGATATCATCATTCAATAGAATGATCACTCAACTCTAGGTTGAGTCCCCCCAATGTTGGACTGGGTCTGGTTCCACATCTTGGTCTCGGACTAGATGTCACCATTCAACAAAATGGTCACTCAACTCTAGGTTGAGTCCCCCCAGTGTTGGACTGGGTCCACACCTTGGTTTCGGACCAGGTGTCTCCATTCTCCTAAGAGAATGGCTCTCGATGCTGCTCCGAAAAATCAACAAAAACAATATCTATGTGCTATAATCCATCAAGTGGGGAACAACCTCAATACGTGCAATGAACGTCCACATAACAGCCAAACCTAATCTTCATGCCAACTCATCAAATCCATAAACCAAGGAAACCATCAATAAAAAATTGGAGCATCCAACTCAAGAACGAGTGTCCACAATAGATAAGCAACTCATGAGGAAGGGGATGGCCCCTTGTACAAGCCACTAAAATGCCACCACACATGCCACAAAAGAGAAACAAGGGCACTCAACCAAATATGATACCCAAAAGTGCTATGATGCCATCTTTGCACCAAGGATCAAGAGAGCTCCACAAGAAAAGGCCTCCACAAGCATCAATACTAGGCCATCCAAATCTCCATAAACATGTAACACCTTGCTGAAAATGTGATAAAAACCACATGTGGACTCCACCCATGTAAAATGGGAGGTAACAGTCAGAAAAGATAGTGATGAGAGAACACACAACTTATCTGTGCCTGAAGAGGGAAATAACAAAAGCTAAAATACTCAAGGCAACAATGTCTGGAAATATGTGTTGTAGCCTGAGAGTTCTCTAAGCTGTACGAATGGCAACACTAAAGAAAAGTGTGCAAATAGGCAGGGTACAGCAACCCTAGACACAAGAAAATGTGAAAATAGCTAAAAAGTTCAGTAAAAGAAAAGAAAATGACAGCAAGATATTAGAATTTTATCAAATGTCCATGAACTCATGGATCTAAGGGATGGAGGATTTACAACTTGGGATGACCAGCCTTTCTAAATGTATAGAAAATGACTATGAATAACAGGAATGCCATTTCAAAGGTAAATGACGATACAAAAGAGGGTTCCCCTATAAGAGGGGTTTGAGAAAGAGTTGTCAAGCTATTTAGGGATTGCCCGCAACAATTTCTCCCTCAGGTATGGACTCTCAGCAATGGAACCAAATTATGTAGTGCCGGTGATCTAAGGATGCTCAGGGAAATGGATAAATGGACATGTACCATAACAGAGTAAATTGTTGTATACCCTACTTTTGGGATCACATAAGCATTCTCCAGAAACTATAAAACATAACAGCAAAATCAAAAGTAAACAGTAAAGTCATTCATTAACAAAAGCATAAAGTAACAGAAAAATTAAAAGCTATCATCATCCACGAAGACAATTCACAATTGAGTGGTACCCATGCTTTCCTTAACAGTAAAAGAGAGAGCACATTTCTATCTGTGTAGAAACCCTAGCAGAGAAAAACATGACTAGCCATATTGCTCTCACCCCGCCTCAAAAGGTGCGGTTTACATTGTGTATATCCATTTCAGTAAACTGTATTACATAATCTGCAAAAGACTGTTGTGATTTACTTAGTAAACATAATTACCTACCTAAATTATAACTAATACAATTTTCGGTCCAAACAGAAAGCTTGCCCAGCATGTTTCATATATTATATGCACTCAAATAGTTTGTGTTATTGTGGTAAAGGACAGAACATTGTAGCATGGAATAAATTATTTACTTACATGCTATTCATGCATGTGACTGCTTATCTATCATAATTGTATGGGACAGATATTTTAGGTTCCCCCTTTTATCTAGTACGGGACCTGATTATCAGGGTGTTTTATGCACTCGATGATGGCCAAACACCATTTCAGATCAGTATTGCAGCAGTTGTTATGAATGCTTTGTTAGACTGGTTATTCATCTCAAAGATGAGCTTTGGTGCTGAAGGTCTGGTACGTATTTTAATCATCTGCATTACTATTTTCTCTTAGGTAAGTACCAAACTACCAATTATTATTGACAGGATTCTATTTCCAGCATTTTCTGATGGTAATCATTTTCTTTGCAGGTACTTGCAACATCATTGGTAAATGTTGTGTCCATGGTTACACTATTGATTTTGCTTTCTAAGAAGATTGGGGGTATGCTATTCCAACTTAAACTCAAATATATGTTTTCAAATTGATTTCCTAACTATACTCCCCATTGATCTTATTAGCATATGTCTTCTCAACAGAAATAGTATAAGGGTTCCTATTAACTTAAACTCGATTGTAAATATTTTTAACTCTGTACTCTCTGTTGTATTATTTATAATTATGTGTAGGCTTGAACTTTACAAAATGGACTACACCGTGCCTTTTGCTTACTGCACTTTGTCTCTTGTCAACAATAACCACTGCATTAGTTCACATGGGACTGTGCCTTTTGTTCTCTTATGCCTTATCAGTAAGGTAAAATCTTTGCAGATTTGATAATTTGTTCTCTTTATGTAAATGAGGTTATTCATAGCATGTATTGTAATAACGCAGGCTCTTCTTATTGCAGGTCCTATTGGATTTCAAAATTGTTTTCAATATTATTTGCTAGTGGCATTGGTGTCTTGGCTTTTTTCCTCCCTCTCTGGTGGCTTCAGTTACAGGGATTTGTGCTAATAAAGAATATAAACCGAACGGATTAATTTTTAAATTCTTTGCAGCTTATCATGGTAGCAGTTTCCACAAGACTCACTACAGATGAAGTTTTTCTGAGTCTTGGTCAAACTAGTCTAGTCTTAATGAGCCTGATTAGATTTGTCCAAATTTGGCCCAAACGAGCAAACTCGGTTCATTTCGGAGCTTTGCCAAGCAGACTCTCCCAAATACTCAACATCGTCATTGAAAATTAACAGAGATTTACATGTATTTTACTGTTTTTGCCATCAGAAAACATGCAATATTTTTTTGAAGACACTAACATGTTAGCAGCTTTAAAAATTGATATAGTAGAGAGATATTTATATACATATTATCCACTTAAAAAACATGCAATGTATCAAACTTTATTGCCCATAAATACTCTTGTACAGAATGTGCATTATTATTTTTTACACATAATGTACATTTTGGTTGTTGTGCAAGGCAAGGCATCAAATTTTAACCTATGCTACCAGAGTACGGATACGGATTCGGATCCGGATACAGATTCACTAGATTTTTTAAAACCCAGGATCCGGATACAGCGAGGAAACGACAAGTACAAAAACTATTAAAATATTTATATAATAAATAAAAAATAGAGTGAAGAAACAAAACTATTCAGGGAACACAAGAGTAGAATTATAAATTATTGTCAAAAAAGAGAGTTCATGTACCATAACTGATAATTTGATGAGTTGTAACCATAATGTTTGTTAGCACCCGGTAATTTTCCTATGGTTGTGGTAGGAAATCACTGGGGTAACAATTTCAAGCCAACCTTTAGGCTGTATTATAGCCTATATAGCCAGAGAGGGCTCTCTCAATGTCACAAGACCATTCACATACACATGTCTCGTAGCAAACACTCAAGAGGCTGGATTTCTGATGAGAACAGATTGTTTGTATTTCAAAGAGTGTAAGGCAGACAAACCAAAAATACCATTGGGCAATGGAGTCGAAGCCTGAAACTTTCAAGGGGCTTACAGCAATAATGATAGGTGATTATCCTTCGCGTTTTGAGGCAACGTGACCATTAACATTCAGTCAAATAACATTAAGAGATGGCAGGGGGGAATGAGAAGAAGCCCAATAAAACAAGAGGCACCTATCTGTGGATGAATCTCTTGAAACACCTTTAGCAGAAGCAACAATAAAGGCCGATAACTGAAATGGAGCTCCTAGCAGAGGATGAATTTCATGACATTCATCATAAACACATAACAAGCACGTTTTCTGATCAAAAGAGCGCTAAACAGAGAGAATTCCTTGCATACAACTAGAAACATATCGGCAGAACTTTACACACACATGGAAATGGAGCATACAGGAAAACACAGACTAAACATTGAACACTGTGATGAATCTCAAACACTCAGAACACACTTCTGCATTAAATACTTCCAAGAAAAGCTCAAAGCTACAAAGCCAACCACAGAGGCTTCCAAAATGAATGTCGAACCTTTTTCTCCTCTATTGAGGTTACATTTATAGGGCAATTTGCTCCCGAGAAGAATCTCGAAACAGAGCGCCAAAATTAATTGCATCATGGGAATTAAACCCAAACGTACAAAATCCTAACAAATTTTGAGGTGGCAGATTCGCCATGATCATAAAACAAACGGAGAAAGCACATTGGGGTGCACCTGACTGACCAAAATGGAAAACCTTGACATTTGGGGCCTCAAGCTCACTTGATGAAAACGACCTTTTGTCATAGAGGTGAAGGAGTGGTTTTGCTATGTGAGTAGGGGCTCCTCAACCCCTTTCTTATTTGACTGTGTAGCAGCTGGCTGGACAACCACTATCTGCTTTGTAGGTTCCTCCATATTTCATTGATTCTCCCCTCAGATTTTGCAGTGTGCATGCTCTATGTGCGGAATAGATCTCAGTCGTAGATCTATTTTGAATCAATTCTACACCCTCCATTTATATGCCCATCACCATCATTCTGCAAGCTCCTTTCCGCAATCTTGCTTCCGCACGATTCCTTCTGCCCTTTCCTTTCCGCAAAATGGTGAATTGCGGATCGCGGGTTCACCAACTTTCATGTCCGGACTTTTGCCTTTTTCTTTCCGCAAAATGGCAGATTGCGGGGTGTGGGTTTTCCAATTCTCACATTCGAACTTCCACCTTTCTAGCTTCTGCCTTTTTGCGGATTACGGGCTGCTAGTTTTCCAACTTTCACATTCGAACTTCTGCCTTTCTAGCTTTCGACTTTTTGTGTCCACCTTTTTTATTTCGCCTTTACCTGGACCGTTGATCTCTTTGCGGGCTCATCCCTAGTCGTCGATACAAGATCAAACACAGATTTTTTCATATAAAGCTTACTTCGAAGGTCGCACTTAAGGGGTTTTTTAACTATTATGATACTTCAGACTTAGTAATAGCCTTCCAAACAACTTCGAACCCTTTTCTACATACCTTTTGGGTCATAAGATATGGATTTTTAGACCTCACCTTACATTTACTCTGGTCTAACCCCTTTCCCAACCATTTAGCCCAGACATGGTGCTAACATCGGCTCCAATTGGGGATGTTATCCTCCCTACGAGGTAGCAAAGAATAGTAGACCAAGTGTTTGATCCATTGGGCCTTGTTGTGCTTGAAAAACCCCAGTCATCTACACATTGTTTCTTTATCCCAAAGGCCCATTGCCTCAAAACCTATTCCAGTGCTTTTAACTCCAAATTCCAAAAGAAAAGAAAACCAAATGATGGTTCTTCCTGGAGACCCTACTGCCTTCACCTTGGGCTTTAAGTCCGCCAGAGATCTATCCACACATGCAATGTTAAAATAAAATGGTATATACAATGATGTAAAAGAGTGAACTTACTTCAAAGAAAATAGTGTTTGAGGAGCCTCCCATTTACAGGAGCTCCTAACAGAAGATCACTTTCCATCTCTTTGAGTATGTAGGCATTCTTCCCTCTAAAAGCTGCAATTTTGTAAGGGCCCTTCCACATGTAATCAAACTTTCCATGCTTTCCCTTCTCTTCACGGGGTGCATCCCATTGCAAAACTACATCCCCCACTTGGAAATCCTCAAGCTTTGTCCTCTTGTCAAATATTTCTTTCATTTTATTCTGAAATTTCTGAGTTTTGTCAAAAAGTTGCTCCCTTTGATGCTACAGTTCAACCAACCGATACATCCTTCTCTGAGTTGGGTGGGTCTTGGCCTCTTCTTCCTGTAACAACCTCATCACTGGCAAACTCAGAGAACTGGGAAAAATTACCTCAGAGCCATACACTAGCTGGAATGACGAGGTACCAATGGATTTATTCACACTGATTCTGTCAGCCCACAAAGCATTAGTCAATTTTGTGTGCCAAGCCTTCTTGTTGTATTGCAGCAACTTTTTGATGATCCTCATCAATGTCTTATTTGAAGATTCTGCCAACCCGTTTCCCTGTGGGTAATAGGCTGAGGAATGCCCCAAATGTATGTGATATCTAAAACAAAACTCAACCATCTTCTTTGATTTGAACGCAACAGCATTGTAATTGATCAGCTTCCTAGGAACTCCAAACCTCGACAAGATGTTCTCTTCCAAAAACTAAATAATTGTTGTCTCAGTGGCCTGTCTAGTTGGGATGGCCTCGATCCATTTGCTGAAGTAATCAGTGGTAGTGAGAATCCACTTGTGTTTCCTTAAGGATGATGGGCTTATCTCTCCAATGAAATCCAATCCCCATTGTTGGAAAAGGGCCTCAACATGTATTGGCTTCAGGGGAAATGGAAAAATCTTTCTCCTCCCTTCAAAGATCTGACACTTATGGCAAGTAGTAATCTCCTTGTGGGTATCAAAAAAGATAGTGGGCCAATAAAATCTTGCTCTCAAAATTTTGTTCAAAGTGGTCTTCCAGTAGTGATGACCTCCACATTCTTCTGCATGAAACTCTTTTGAATGAGCTTCTTTGCCTCCTATTCATTTACACAGTTCAACAGAGCCCCTCTTGGCTCTTTCCAATACAGTTTCCCATTGAAGATGCAAAACTTCGTTGCTTTCTGTTTGAGGAATATGGCCCTTGTTCTGTCCATATCCTGCAAAGCTTACAAATGCTGCAACACGAAGATGATGTCAGTATACCATGGGGATGACAGGAAATATTCAGACACTTGTAGCTCGGGTCATTCCTTGGGGATTTGCTCTTCTATTGACAATTTAGCAACCATGTGCAAGTTGAGCAAATCGAAGTTTGATTGTGCCATGAGTTTGGCTAGTCGTTGGCCTTTGATCATCTTTGTGGGCTTAATCTCCAAGTCATACTCAAGTAAGACTGCTATCCATTTTCCCCTTTTAACCTCAAGATCTGGTTGGGTTAGAATATCCTTCACTGCACTGGGGGGAACATGAGCAATGATATGAGAATGCAGGGTATAAACCCGGAACTCTTTCAAGGCTTGTACCAAAGCATAATCCTACTTCTCCATAATGTTGTATTTCAGTGGGGCGTCCCTCTATGTTTTGTTGCAGAAAGCAATGCGTTGCTCATTCCCCTCATGATTCTTTTTTAACAATACCCCTGCCACCGTGTGCTCAGAAGCAAATGAGAATATGAGGAAATCCTTGGAGAAATTAGGGCTTACTAGTACAGGTGCTTTTGAAATAGCTTTCTTTATGTCCTCAAATGAGTGCTTTGCTTCAGATGTCCACTTGATCTCATTATCTTTCCTCAGCATACTAGTCATCCACCTCACAATCACAGCAAAAGCAACAATAAACCTTCTCAGAAAACCCACCCTTCCTAGAAAGGATTGAATCTCAAGCTTGTTCCGAGGGAGCTCAATTTTCTGTATGGCTTCTACTCTTTTTGGGTCTATTTTGATGCCTTCCTGGGAGATTATGTGCCCGAGCAGCTTCCCCTCTTTCATAGCAAAGTGGGACTTCTTCGGATTCAAAGAGATGTCGAACTTTCTGCATTTTCTGAACACTCTGAGCAGGTGTGCGACGTGTTCCTCACCAGAATTTGAAGAGACAGTGATGTTGTCTAGATAGATAACCAAAATTTTGTCCTTCTCATCTACAAATGCTATGTCCATGGCCCGTTGGAAGGTTTCCCTTGCATTCATGAGTCTGAATGACATTTTCGCATACATGAAGGTACCCCAGGGTGTAGTGAAAGCAGTCGTTTCTTGGTCTTCTAGGTGCACCATGATCTTATTGTAGCCTGAGAAGTCATCCAAGTGGAGATCCTCTAAGAGCCCACTACCCTCTGCAAAATGTGATTCATCATTAGGAAGAGGATAATGGTCTTTTAAAGAGACTCTATTCAAATTTCTGAAGTCATTGCACAGTTGTATTTCTCCATTCTTCCTCCTCACCGGAACTAAGTTTGCCACCCACCTTGAGAATCTAAGGGCCACAATGATTTTTTCCTCAAACAGCTTCTTTACTTCTTTTTCAATCAGGGGTAGTAGCGTGGGGTTAATTCTCCTTAGTTTTTGCTTGAAAGGCATCTCATCCTTTTTTATTGGTATAATATGTTGAATTATACTTGTATCATAAGCCTTAAGATCATTATAGCTCCAAGCAAAGACATCTGTATATTCCTCTATCAGTGAGATGTATTTATGTTTGGCCTCTGAAGAGAGTGCTCTTGAGAACTTGATGATTTTAGTATGAGCTTGTGTTCCAATATTCACATCTTCCACATCCTCACAACTTGGGACAAGCTAGGCTCCTTAGCAACATCATTTGGGTCAAAGAGCTTTTCTAAAGGGACTTAACTCTTGGGGATAGTGTTACTCTTAAGCTGCAGGATTTCTTTGCCACAGATATTGTTTAAATATTATTGTTGGCCATCAGCCCCCTACAATTATAGCCCAACAACTTCTTCAGTTTCATTGCCAACAACACCCTTGACAAGGGAAGCAATATCATATTGTGGCATTTCTTTGGGACCATTAATCTGACTTTGCAGGCACTCCTGGGTGAGAGTAGACCCTTCCAGGAGCATGTTATCCTTATCAATGATCTAACCATCAAACTCGCCAGTGGGATTAAGGAAACTCTGGATTTGTTTATCATCCTATTGCAGCTGCAACTATTTTCCCAAATTTTTTTAAATTTTGGACCCTCCTTTTAATTTTGTCTTGCCTGGATTTGTTTTGGATTGCTGAACTTTGTTGTCCTCTGTTACAAATTTGGATCTTTTGAGGTTGAATTGAAGTAAATTGTTTACCATTTTTGAAAGTTGAATGACTATCTTTTGTCTGCTGATGTTGTTGACTTGAACTTGAAGTTTTTGGTTTGTTGATCATTTCATTTTTCGCTGTTGGAAGTTTATTGAACAGTGAATCGGGGCCGTAGTTCTCTACGCAGCCGCCGTTGCAGAAGCTAACTAATGAACGTCCCGATGGGAGTCATGTTTTTCGTCGATGGTTTATCTCTTTCGTTTATTTTTTCAAAAACTTTCACTTTTGACTTTCGGTGTTGTTTTTCTTATCACTGTCGGAGCATTAGTCTTCTAAGTCGCCACCGTTTCGGAGGGCAGATGGAAAACGTTCCGACGGATTAGTTCTTACCCTTGCTGATTCCGTGGTTTATTGCTTTTCATTATTTTTGTTTTCTCGTCGCTCTCAGAACGGTTTATGACTTTGATCGAAAGCCGTAGTCTGATTGTTTTCTGCCGTTGCGGCTCCTTAGCAAACTAATCATCTGACATATAGTTGGTCCGATCACCAACAGTTTCGTGATTTGCGGGGTCCGTAGTCAGTTTGGCATCCGCCGTTGCAGCGGTCAATCGCACTATCTTCCTGACATTTTAGTTCGTTCATCTACTGACACCTTATTAGTTAGTGGCTCCGATATCCGATGCGTGACTACGACGGTGCTTACTATTTTATCTCATCGACATTGCAGAGATGTTTAGTTCTAAGTTCACCGATTCACGGTCCTCCGAGCTTCCGATCGTCAATGATTACGATTGGTCGCGGAGACCAGAGTTTGTCCGTCACCCACCGTTGCGGCTCCTCATTGAACTAATAGTCCGATACTATAGTGGTTCCGATTGCCGATTGAGTTTTTTCCCGCCGTCTTTTTTAACCGAGAGGTCTATATATATGGGACGGGGTCTTATTTTATTGTTTATCCTTGTAAAAAACTCGCGCTTTCTCTATCCCTATCGAGTCAAACTATACATCCGCGCTTAGCTATCGGGATTTCGTTCATTTGGGGTGCTGTCGTGGAAGTGTTGGACCATCCCGTCGATTGCAGTTTGCTTGCCAAGTAAGCCAGCCATGGTTTCTTCCTTTTGATTGTATTGGTCATTTTGGGAACTAGGGTGTTCTCCTGGTTAGGTTTGCCCTCCGTGGTGTAGTTAGCTGTCTAGAATGAGTATGTATCTTTGCGGCGTGAGGTATCGATTAGTTGGACATTTTTTTTCTTGACGGTAGGGGTTTTTTTTCTTGAGCCTGTTTTTGAGCCGTTATGAAAGCTCGAACCCAGTCCGAAGGTTTAGGTAGTCGGTGCAGACAAGCGTTACGCTGTCTGCACCGACTTTTGTGGGGTTGCATATGGCCATCCTGGGAGGGAGTTTTCAGTTCTCTTTTCGTCATGGGCTTTTACCCTATTTTTATGGGATGCCGGAGGGTTTGATTTTCGTGTTCTCGATTACTAAATAGAATGGTTCGTTTTAGCGAGGGGTCAGAATGCATTTCGGTTTAAATAATACATTTTCTATTAGGGTCATGTTTAGTTGCAGACAGACTTACAAATTTTTAAACTGGGCTTGCAGAAGTTTTTTTACCTATTATTCTCTACTATGCGTTAATATTCTGATAGTTCATCTGTTGAGAATGCATACTGAAGAGGTAAAAGTTTTGATACAGTTTTTTTTCATTCTTAGAACACTAACTAAAAGCTCAAATAGCCTAAGAACATGTTTGGTCTATGACAAGGCCACTTCTTCAAAGGAGATATGTCTAAAAGACAAAAGAAGAAGGCTCATGTTGCTGAGGGAGAACCAGAGGTGAAAATCATTACCAAGGTGGAATATATCTATGAAGATACCAGAGCCACCACTGGAGTAGAGCCAGACTACAAATGGGGTGAGATATATCGGATGATTTCAAATCAGGATGTACCTGATGCAGGATTCGAAGAACTGGCCATATATGCCAACATCAAGAAATCTGCTCTGATTAAGGGAGCCACTAGACCTGAGTTGTTCCCATGCTCTGAGGTGATCGGCTGGATTCTGCCTAAGGCAGATGTGACCACGATGATCTTAGCAAATACTGCCTTATAGGGCAATGTTGCATAGAGTCCTGGTTATGTCTCACTGGCATATCACCTACCTCCTGCTCAAGTATACTTAACTGAAAGTTGGCTGAAGGAGATAAATTTGGACCTGGTCGAAATAGTTAAGAGAATGATGATGCCTAGGAAGAACTTTCGAACCAGGCCATCAGGAGAATATGATACAGCCACTCTCAGGACCCCTTATAGATTCATGGCACTGATGCTAAATAGAGTGTTTGGGAGAGCTCATGGTAAAAGTTTCAAGTTGGGATGGATACCCATTATTTTTTATGTGGCCACTCAGGGGACCATATTCAACTGGGCAAACATAGTGTCCAATAGCCTCTCAACCTGCATATCTTCAGCTTTGGGAGGGGTGTCCCAGAAAAAGTCAGAGTTCTACAGAGCTTTATCTTAGTGGACTGTATATTATGTACCCAGTCATTTCCAGCCTTAAGGTGTAATTGGGATAGGGATAGAACCCCTATGTACACTGCATACAAACTATTTTGGACACACAAATATTATAGCCACTGTAAAGAGATATGTGAACATTTCATTATGCCTTTGTACACTTTAATTTTCCTGACATAATGGAACTGTATGTCCGAGGAGGCATTCAAAGTCATTGGGGAACATGGGAGTTCCTATTTAACTGAAGAGGGAATGTACATCAGAATGTATGGTTGCTCTAGGGCACCTTCTCTACTCCCTAAGTATGCCACTGATTATGTGGTACATAAAGAAGCAGTTAGGCAAGTGTATCTTGATGGTGTCAGGAGCTTTTTGTTTGAACATAAGAAGGCAGTCTACCCTGCCATACCTTTCTGGATAGGGAGTTATAAGTTTACAAAGGTCAAACAAACTGTCGAATTCGTACAGGAATTGGAGCATTTTTATTTTGGGGAGATGAGCTTCCACAGGAATGACTCCCAAAATAACGTTGCAGAGCATTGCAAGGAAGCAAATGTTCATTTTGAATACACAAACTTCTGGGACAAGGATGAAGAAATCTTCAGAAATGCAAAGAATATGACAGCATTGAAGAGAAGATTTAAACAGAAAATCACCATTGTGGGCAGTAAAGGCAAAACTGCACAGAAGAAAGCTTAAGAAGAAAAATCCAAAAAGAGGGAAGAGGATGCTAGGAGGTTGGCACAAGAGGCAGAGAGTTGACTCAAGAATGAAGAAGAAGAAAGAAAAAAAGCTGCAAAGGAAGCAGTAAAAAAGGAAGAGGAGGAAAGAAAGAAGAAGGAAGAGGAAGAGATAAACAAAAAACAAAAGGAGAGTGAAGGTCTAAGATTAGCAGGAGCTAAGAAAGACCCGCAAACTACTGACCAAATAGACACACAAGAAGCACAGGATCATACAAATCAGGGGCAGGGGCAAGATAATCCTGACCCTCAGGAATCTACTGCAACTTCTGGCAGCACTCAAGAGCAGGTTGTTTTCTCTGGTTTAAATTTGATACCATTTATGTAGAAAGAAGGAGAAGAGGTCCCTAATTTCAGCACCATCTTCTATGACAAGGAGAAGAAGAGGATTGTCAAGAGAACTGGGAAAAAGGTCGAAACAGGGGGACAATCAGGTATGATGGTTACTGATAAAACTTTGGTGCATGGGACAAATGCAGATGCACGACTAACAGCCAGAGCTGGGGTGGCATTAATCCAGGCCACTGAAGACAATGTGGATAGACTTATGACAAACCTTGAGTAATCAAGGAAAAATGCAGCACAATTAAAGAAAACTTTAAAAAAGGAGAGGGATGAAGGTAACAAGTTAAAGAAAATTTTTGAAGATATGTATAATGAAGTAAGGGCTTCGAAGATAGAATTCCAGACTCTGCAAGCAAACAAGAGTGCCTTGGAAGTCTCAGTAGAGAAAAATGAAAGGGATGTTCAGAATAGTCTAGCAGAACTACAGAAGTTATAGCTAAAGTATCAGGTGCTGAAGACAGAGAACAATGACCTCAAAGTATCATATGAAACTCTGAGTGCAGAAAAGGACCAGCTGCAGAGCAAAATTGTTGAGTTGGAGGCACAGAAGGTCCCTATAGAAGAAAGGGAAAAGCAATATCAAGTGCAGGTGGCAAGTTTTGAGGGACAGATTGTTTCATTAACAACATCACTGAAGGATGTTAGTGAACAGAAGACTGATATCCAGCCTGTGAAGGAGCATGCCCTAGCTCAACGAAGAAGAATGCACCAACTGCAGATGTCTATTGAAGAAGAAAGGTGTAAAATCTTACAGGTAGATAGCAAGTTGGAAGAAATCCTGGGCACTATTTCATATTTTGTAGATAGATCTTAGGATATTTTGGAAGTCCTCGCCGGTAGGATAGTGTGGATAGAAACCAATGAAGAAACCCTTGCAGAGCTACCAGCTAGGGATCGACATAGTTTAAAACAGGATTACGACTTATTAGAGTTTGCAATAAATACTGCAGAGGAATTCAAGGAGACTGTGAAGAAAATGAGAGGAGCTTGTGCTGAATACTGCAGAAGGTTGCTGGTTACATACAACAAATGCCAAGTTGCTGCAGAACAAGGATTGGATGCACTGCCAGAGCATGAGTTGTTCACAGAACTACTACATAATAGGTACCAGGAAGATGAGCAAAAGATACAACAAGTCAAGGATTTAGATGAGCAGATCCTGAAGAATGCAATAGCTCATGCAACAGTCAGCATCCATTTACTTGAAGATTAGCTATGCTTGAGTCTAGCAAGAATAGAGGTGGTTAAGAATCAGGCTGCAAAGTATGAGATCAACATCTGTTTTCTTGAACTCTCAGAATTTGAAAGCATAGTAGTGGAGGCCTAGGCGTGGAAAAAGTTCTTTAATGATCAAGCGGGGCCCTCTTCATAAAAGTGCTCTATTAAATTTTGTTTTAAATGTAATATATTTTATTATGTATGAGCACTCACTACAGGACAAAGTTTTGGATTGAAACGTTGGGGAAGCCCAAAAGTCATATTGGGGCAGCCCAAAAGTTTTGCCTTTTGTATAAGTATAGGAGAGTTTGATGTAGGAATGGACTTTTTCCCAATGAGATTTGTGAGAACATGTTGTAAGAATAACTATTTTCTTTTGCAATAAGAATTACAAGTTTCCTGTTGGAGAAAGCTTGGTGGAACTTTTCAAATGCTATGCCATGGATTTGTTGAATGTGAACTATTTCGTTTTCATCTTTGTGTCCATTAACTGTGAGATCGTTCTAACTCTTTGAACCTATGTTCTTGTATGAATGCTCTCTAGTTTATTCTATGAAATTTCCACTATGAGTAATGAAGGTTTTTCATAAACAATAAGCTATCTTGTTGTTCATGTGTTTTAAAATAAGTAACAGACATCTGTGAAAATACATTACTCTGGTCTGATGTATGATGTAGTTATGTAGGATGAAAACCTCGATGCCATTAGTTATTTTGTTCGACCAACCAGAGATTCTGATTTCCAAACCTACGAAGAGGATGGGGAAAAAATAGTTAAGGAATTCATCGAAGATGAAAAAGTGGAGAACACAAAAAAGACAAGGTTGTGGATGAGACAAAAGAAAAGATAAAAGGCATTGGTAAATTCGCATATGTCGGCCCAGGGTTTGGTAGGTTTGCAGGAGAAACCCTAGCGCGAAAGAAGAGGTTTTTGAAGAAGGATATGATGAAGAACAAAGAACAAAAGCAGATATTTCAACTAGTTATCTTCATGTGAATCCACTGTTCATGGATACACTACAACCTTGTTGTACATAATTTTAAAGTTCATTTTGCCACATTAGACACATGAATTCAATAGAAAGGTATCTTCAAAGATTTCTTATTGGGAAGCAAAGATTTCCCAAAAATTTCTCGCCACCTACAAAAATTGATCGAGTTAGTCCTAAGAATTTCGTTCTTGCAAGTATGAGGAAAGGTGGTGTTTACCAAAGAATGTTAGATCACCTTTGCAAATGTGTGAGGAAAAAAGATTAGAGGCCATGACATCTCAGAAAAAATATGGTAATCATGACAGAGAAGACATGATAACATCTCATAGGGACAAATAAACTATTTGTTTTGATGTCAAGAATGCTAGAGATGGGGAGCATTCACGAGAGACTCAAGGTGAAAGTGATCATGTTGAGTAAAAAAACAAAAAAAATATTCCTTTCATCACCAATCTACTTTTGCTTTCATAACCATGTCACCAGAACTTCTAAAACATTTATTTGAAAAACATAAAACAAAAAAATCAATGGCAACAGAGGGGACTTAAGGCATCTCCTCAAATATGAATTTCTCTCTTAACAATAAAAAGCATCATTCTTAAGGTGATTAGAATAAAATCCTCACTTAGTAAAATGAAAGTTACTGCAATAAAATGACTTATTACAAAGCAAAAATATAGATTCCATGCTTTTTTTCTTTTTCTAAAGTCATGTAGACCCTTAAGTTTCTATTTTTTTAACCTAGGGCTATGAACCTATGTAATTCCCCATGATTTGAACTTCAATAATGAAAACTATAAATATGATTTATTTTAGAATTCATTTGTTTATTATGTATTGGACTTGGTTGAAGTGATTAAGACTAATTTTAGGTGAACATATTGAACCTACATATGTGGAGATAGTGTATGACTTTACCATTTTATGATATCAATAGTGTTGTTCAGGATTAAACACCCTTGTAACCTAGGGTCTGGGGTTACCAACTTACTACTAACCTTGCAGACAATCAGCTTTAATAGAGAACAGAAAGAAAATAGGAGAAGTATTGACTTAGCCGATTATCAATGGTTGATCCAAGCTTGATCTTCTTCCGTTCCTCTTCTCTCCAAAGCTTTCAGGGATGCACCGCCTTCACCTGCGAAGAGCAAATTCTCCAAGTACAATCTTATACATGTATATATGAGAGGTTAGATAAATAATATATCCAGTACATAATCAAAATATTCATTAACCATGATACATGAAAGAGACTCAACACAATGTTGGAAGAAGAATTCTCTTTATTAACAATCAATGAATGAGATAAGAGTACAACCCAGCTTCTAAGACAAGGACTTCTCTGCAACCAAAGGACTCTGAGTTATGTTGCTCCAAGACTTCTGAAGATATACCACTAGCATAACTTTGCTCTCCAAACTTGATTGATTAATGCCCTCCCCAAGGCCTCTATTTATACTTTGGGAAATAGAGTGGTTTCGAAGGTTGAGGAGGTTGAAACAGTTACGATAGTTGATGATTAGGGCCCAACTAATCTCCATTAATCGTGATTTATATTTTTAATGTTGAATCAAGATGTACGCGACTATTGATATAGGCAACCCATGTATGACACGCGAGTTGCTTAAAGGAAACCCACGTACGCTGATGTATGCGGGTTGTAATGTAGATATTCATGTATAGTACACGAGTTGTCAATGGAAATAGTCGCGTATGTACGCAAGTTGCAATGAGGATAGTCGCGTATGCAACTCAACACTAGAAAAATAATATGGCAAGTTGGTTCAAGGGTAAATGCATCCCAAGCCATGCCCATCTATAGTGTTTTGACAAACTTCAA
Organism: Pseudotsuga menziesii; assembly: GCA_001517045.1. Lineage (NCBI taxonomy): Eukaryota > Viridiplantae > Streptophyta > Pinopsida > Pinales > Pinaceae > Pseudotsuga > Pseudotsuga menziesii. The sequence goes on along the minus strand of LPNX010661899.1, from coordinate 278,330 downwards.
TCCTAATATGTCCTTTTGTATACCAACATAAGGAATGTCGGCACTCGGACGGAGAAGTGCCATTTGGGTTGATAACAGATTCTCCCTAATGTATGAGGTCAGAGGGAAACGATGGTCAAAATACATTATAATCATTATCTTGGAGAACTCAGAAGTCTAATGGAGCAAAGGTAGTACCTGAAACAAATGCATAATAATGTCATATACAAAGTCATATCTGAGGATGCTATGTTCAATACACTAGAACACTAGCTCCTTTACAATATCTAAGTACATCATATAGTACGGGTACAAGACTACGTGTATTACAAAGGTGGATCAAAGCCACAATATACAATAACGATGAGTCTTCAAAGATCTGGAAGCTGTGTAAGTGACCACAACATAATCTTGCGCAACTTAATCCATAGATATGAACCTAAGGTCTTCGTCAAAAATCTCAAAGAACCAATACAATCCAAACCATGTGAATAGATGTTATTGAAGTCGAACATGGATAGGATTCAACAGATTGTCAACCAATAGGTTATAATCGACAACTGAAGCAAAGGAATTCACCAATAATGAAAGTGAATCCTAAGGTACGATCGTCAAAAACTCTAGGTCTTCGTCGTTAGGAAGTGTTGATGTGGAAACATACTGTGATGAGGAAGGCAATAGATCCTCTAACGAATCACAAGAGTGATTAGGAACTGGGTAAAGGAAGGGAAACACAAGTAATAATAGATAAGACAATGTTGGAATCAAGGTATAAATCAGATACAAGGTTAAGTCCTTGAACAGTGAGCACGACACAGAGATGACCCAAGGTAGCTTTTAACTTTGCATATAGTACAACTAGACTTATCTGTCATGTAGGAGACATGCTCAGATTCCCCAAGTAGAACTGACAAGAGGAGGAGTAAGAAACTTGAAGTAATAGTTGAACTGAAAGTGAATATTGAGACATGAGTATCAGAAAAGACAAAGACTGTTATGTTCAAGGAAGACATGCTGCCACCGACTAAGAACCAAAAGAAAACTTCTTCCTTATCTTCCCTATTACATTTTAACGAGTCCAGGAAAGTCAACTCAGGTCTCTCTTCATTTTTTGACAAGCTTGAAGAGAAGAGGGAATAATGCTTGATAGTGTCACTAATTCGTGGATTTTATCAGCCCGAACTAGTACATGCTCACTTGGTGTTTTCATGTTTAGAGAGTCTGAAAACTCCAAAGAAGACTCCATGGAGGTCCTTTTTCGTCCAATTTAGTCTCCTTAGGCCGAAAAAATATAAAACATACTACAGAAGAACTCTCTTAACTCCCGTAAAAGAAAACTTTGAACATTTTTCGTACTTAGTCAGAGAGGTCCGAAAAAGGTTAAATTACCACCTACCCAACGCTCCTTCAAGAGTAGCATATAGTTTGAGTTTTATGAGTGTGAAGGAAAGCAAGATCACTCGGAAAGATCCATTTGAGTACGAGAAATGGGACTTACAACAATAAACTTGATGCTTTGTTCTTGGTATTTAACGAGCATGACAAAGACATGAAGTACACTCGGAATCTTTTTCATGTTTAGGTCCAGAGCACGAAAAAGAGAAAACTGAGCTCATACTAGGTGTTCCTTTTTCGTAAATTTAGTCCCTCAGGTCTGGAAAAGTGATAAACCTATACCTGAGAATACTCTTCTCAATTCCGTAGAAAAGAGAGTGATCATTTCTCGTATTATTTCACATGGTCCGAGAAAGAGATAACCTACCACCAATGTGGATGCCCATTCACATATTATTAACGAGCTTGAACGAACAAGTTTACTCAGCAGTCAAGTCTATTTTGAGGAGTTAGACCTGTGCCTAAAGAAACTCCATAAGGGTGGGGGGTCTTATAAAGGGATAGCTGGTAAAAAGAGACCAAAATGAGGCTCAATTTGGCGTGAAAAATCGCTAAGAAGACTCCCCTAAACCTATGACAGCTGCAACATGAGTATCGAAAGACAATAAGTAAGTTCTAAATGAGGATACTCATGGGAGGAAAGTCCTATCCACGGAAGAACAATGGTATAAATGAGGAACTAATGGTTAAAGATACCATAGTCCGTGGTCGAAGTGTTAATGCTAGGATTAAGATGGATTATGTATGAATGCAGAATGCATGTGAAATTACCAAAAAACCATCCTATATGAGCGAGAAAACAACTTTAAACGACCATAAACCTGTCACATGGAAGAAAAGATATGGCATTAGTTTTAAAAAATATGAACTATAGGGAAAAAACCCACTTTGAAAATAATTTTTCTATAAATAGTTCAAAATATGAATAAAAAACTGACCATTCAATTTTTATCCAAAATAAACAAGTTTTACCTCTACCTTTGATTGCTTGGTGTGGATGACTCGGTGGACAATTCTCGAAACCGCAAGTGCCAGGTAAAACTACACTCCATGCTCTTTCATTTGATCCAAGCAAATTTCAATTTTGGGCCCAAATTTTATGTTTTCAAACGTCCTCAAAGCATGAACGTTGTGTACGCGGGTATGGTATATCAATAGTTGCATACATGCATTTTGTACGCGGGTTTCCTGAAGGAAAGTCGCGTACAGTACGCGACTTGTCCAAAGGACACTCGCGTACACTACAGGAGGTAGAAAAAGATTATATAGGGTCAAAAAATCATTTTTTTATATGAATCTAATTGTTTGAAATTGCTTGTTTATTAGATTGAAAAATGGTGCTTGAGTGGAGGGAGAGGGAACATGAAGACATGAACCAAGAAGCTCTACAAGATGCCCCTACGGTAAATGTTTTACGGCAGAGTGGGTTATTGAAATTCTTCTATACCTCACCTATGCGGTCAAATATCCGCCTATTAGAGTTTTTGATAAACTATTGGGATCACGATCTTGGCATGTTTGACTTTCAAGGTGAGTTTCTAGAGGTTACTTAGGAAGATGTCTATTTTATTTCTGGTTTATCATGACAGGGAGCTCTGGTGAACTTGGAAGGCACCGACAGAGGCGGTGACCTTCTAAGTGTACAGAACTACATAGACATATACTGCGAGCCTGGCACTCAAAAGAGGGGTAGCTGCATCCCTATTGTTCACATTTGTAACTTTCCCTTACAGGTATTGGCGAGCACTATAGTGAGGGTTGCAGGATCATCATCACTTCACCTTGCAACTCGGAACCAAATGAGACTAGCAGTTGGACTATATAAATGGAGCCCTATATGACTGGTGTTCGGGAGTGATCCCGATAATGAGGAAACAACTCTCTGACTGCAAAAGAGGCAGGCGAAATAATTTTGGTTATTCTAGCATGTTGGTAGCATTTTTCTTTGAGAGGGTGCCAGGTTTGAGTCCTGCAGTACCATTGCCAGTTTGTTCTCCCTGTCAGCCTAGACTGAGTAGGTGGGGAGAGATCTTCCTCCGCCAGGGAGGTGGTGGATCGGTCCAGAGTGTATATGACGACGACTTCTACTTTTAGTGGGAGAGACAGTTACCAGCCTTGGAGCAATTTCCATATGCTGGGTTAGATTTCTGAGGTGATATTGACCTTTTTCTCCCTCCTGGAGGAGCATGGGGAGAGTCAAGTATTTTTATTTTCAAAATTTTAAATTTTTTATGAATTTTAATTATAAAAATATATACATATGTATAAGAGTTTTAATCCTTTTGAATTGTCAAAATGCAGATATTGGACCAGTCCGCCCTGCTGGGCATCCACGCATGTATGTGCGTCCTGTGTTGGGAGAGGGCCAGGGTTTGATTAGGGTTCTTGAGGGAAAGTTGGCCAAGCTTACCCAGAGAGTACCAACCTTATGCATTGATCATATCCCTTCCGTCATGTAGGAGCTAGTGGTTGGTATACCACCTATCTAGATACGCCTTATGAGGCGTGTAGCGAGAGCAGTACTTATGTATATTGATGTTGTTGAGGCTACTGAAGCCGAGGAGGCTGAAGAAGCTCGAGGGCGAAGTGATCAGGGTGATCAGGGGGACCAGGGTGGTCAAGCTTAGACTTAGGAGCATTTTATGGACTTTGATCCATGTTTTGTATATTTTTTGTATATTATACAGTTATGACTGGTTCTGAGGGTCAGAAACTCGACCTATCTACATGGACAGATATTCATATATATATATATATATATATATATATATATATTGTCGATTTATTTACAAATTTTTTATTGTGTCTACTGTATATTTTTTTATGCAAAATGTGTTAAATGCCAATCCAAGATATAATTAGCATATGCATCAGTTAATGAATTTTGATTTCTTGGAATATGATTGAATATAATAAACTCAAAATTTCTTTCCAATAACCTAACTTGCATAAACTGACGTAGTAGAATAGCGTTCCGCACTTGATAAGATCGATTAAGTTGGGAAACCACCAGTTGAGAGTCAAGTCAGACTTCCAGATAAGTGATACCGCGTGACAAAGCATCCCATAAAAGCTCACTGACAGCCCTGTATTCAGCCACATTATTGGTAGCAGGACCTAAGCAAGCGCCTCCTGAGGCAACTAACTGCCTGAGGGAGAGTAAATGACCCATGCAGTTGAAGCCAAATTACAAGGGTGGCGACTGGTGCCATCGGTGAAACCTACGAACCACTCGGAAGACATCTGTAACAACCAGCAGATGATATTAAAAACACAAACCGACAAACTATTGTACATAAAAATACACACAATAAAATACAGGAAAAAACGTTAAGCCTAAGCATAGTACTTTTTCAGGTAGAGCCCATTTCTAGGCTCAGGAAGCTTATTCCCTTCAAAATCAGTCAATTCATATGCGCCCTTCTTCAACACCTTTGACACAACATAAGGTCCCAACCACATAGACCTGAACTTTCCTGCCCCCAGGGGTTCTTTGTCTTAATCCGAGAGCAAAACAAGCTCCCCTTCAGAAAAAAATTTGAGGCTTGACTGATTTATCGTATTGGATTTTTACCATATTTTTATGAGCTTCGTTTGCTGTCAGCGCATCGCTACCCTGCTCATCTAGATGTTCTAAATGTAATAAACGTTCTTCCATCTCAGTCGTATCAGGTAACACATGAATAGCAATTTTTAAGGACGGGATTTCGCATTCGACCGGGGTAACTGCTTCCACTCCATGAATGAGTTGGAAAGGAGAAAACCCTATAGCAGTTTTCACATTGGTCCGATATGCCCAAAGTGCAGGTTACAGCATAATGTGCCAGTTGGAACGGGCTGCATTAATAGTACGTTTGAGAATAGTCTTCAAAGTTTTATTGACAGCCTTGACTTGACCGTTTGCTTGAGGATAGAACAAAGATGAATGTTCTTGTCTAAACCCTAGCATAGTGGTCAATTCAGTCATCATACTATTTTGGAAATGACTGCCATGGTCATTAACAATCACTTTAGGGATACCGAATCGTGCGATAATTTGGTTGAAATGAAAAAAGTTGCAGTTTCCCCGTCAGCTTTAAAGGTGGGAATTGCCTCTGCCCATTTCGTGAAATAATCTACAGCGACAATGATATGTTTGTGCCCCCTAGTCGAGACTGGGTTGCACGTCACATAATCTATCCTCCACTTCATGAAGGGGCCCACTGAGATGACAGAAAATAATGGAGCGGGATGCGACCGCATCTTTTTGGTGTAAAGCTGACAAGGATGACAGTGCTTCACGACTTCCACATAATATTTAAAGATCGTCGGCCAGAAATAATCGGCACGTAAGATCTTCTGCGCCATTGCTAACCCAGATAAATGACCCCCACACGCTCCACTATGGGCATCATTTAGGACAATCTCTGCTTCATGGGTAAGACATCGACGCAAAACGGAATCTACCCCCCTACGATATAAAGTATCTCCAATAATGAGGTAGTTCTTGGCATGTACACGTAGTTTAGGCTGTTCTTCCCGCGAGAAGGCTGCAGGGTACTTCAAAGTCTGGAGATAGATAAGTATATCTCCGTACCAAGGGTCAAAGGTGGAAATAAAAAAGATATGTTCATCTGGGAATGAGTCTTCTTCAATGGCTACATATTCCTCTACTGGAAATTCTGCAATGAGCTCAGCAAAAACTAAGGATTTTTTGGATTTGGCAAATTGAAAATCTAAGTCAAACTCTTGAAGAATGACTATCCATTTGTTGAATTTGCCTCCAACTATCCATCGAGACAAAACATATTGAAAAGGATTAACATCTGCCACTACCGTCGTGGTCCTCAGTAAGATGTAGTGACGCAACCTCTGAACAACATACACAACTGCTAAGGCCAACTTCTCGACGTGGGAATACCTAAGTTCAGGTCCGGCTAAAGCACAGCTGAGATAGTAGACGACATGTTCTTGGAGCTTATAGTCCTCATGGACTAGTACTACCCCTATGGTCGACTCAGATGCTTCCAGATACAATTTAAAATCCCTAGAGTAATCTGGCGGACGCAATAATGGTGTCGACTGTTAACCCAAAAAGCTCAGCTCTCCATGGTCTACACCACCCAAGGACACCATCTCACGACCCTCATATCACTCCATTAGACCTCCACACCCTCAAAATAGCTTAAGAATGAAGAAAAGGGCTTAAAAACCCCAAAAATGAGCCTAAAATACTCTCCTAGGAGGCCCCCAAAAAGGGGCTAAATCCCTAAAATGAGCTAAAGTTAGGGCGGAAGGGGCTAAAAGCCCAAAAAAGAGGCTAAAGCCCTGACCAAGGGCTTAAAACCCTAAAACAAAAAAAAAACTATAAAAGGAGGGTGGGGGGTCACTCTCAACACACTTCTCCCTTGCATATTGTTATGCTGCCCGTGGATGCCTTGAGACCCTTTGTCTCTCAATCCACCCACACTCCCTCTCCTCCATCTCCATTGAGTCATAGCTCCTCCATCCAAGAGAGGTGCTTCTTCAAGCTAGGGCATGGTGGCCCATTCCACCCAAAGAGAAGGTATAACTGTGTTTTCTTGTTTTGTTTATTCGCTTAGTAGTTTATTTGTTTTCTAATCCATAGTTTCATTTGCAGGTTTGTTTCCTAACTTGTTTTGCAGGTATTTCGATTTCTAACATATTGTTTGCAGGTTATTGGAAGCAGAACCCTAACCTTTGTTTGCAGAGGGGTTCTCCATCTTTGCTTTTGTTTATGCTTTCTTGCATTTCATTTTTCTTTTCAGCATTTTCACAAGCAGGAACCTACCCTTCTGTCCTATAGACAGAAGGGAGCCATTCCTACCCCTGTAGCAAGGAGAAATCCCTGCTACAGAACTGGTGACCATACCAGGTTGATCCCACAGGATCCCTGGTCCAGATTTTTAAAATTTCAAGTTTTTCAAGTTTTGCCCTAGTTTTTAAATTTCCTTGTCAAATCTAGTTTAGATCCAGTTTATTTCTAGTTCTTAGTACTGTCGAAGCCTCTGCTAAGCAAATCCGAGTCAATTTGGCCATAGTACATGTTACTGTCGGTCGGATCTAACTCAGGATCAAAAAACCCCAAATCCGGGGCAAGTCACACTTATCGAGCCTGAACAAGGGATGAGGGCACACTTAATGGCCTAACAGGCGCGCCCAGGGCACACTTAATCCCCCAAAAGGTACGACTTCACTTAGAAACACAGACCGCGGCTGTCTGTGAAATCTGTGCGACCCCCTCGCTTGTTTCTGAAAAATCTTGCGGCCCCCTCGCCAAATTTGATCAGAAATGTGCGATCTATCAAACAAAGCTTAAATTTCAGTTTTATAGGGACTATCAATGCGGCTCATCCACCTCTGTCCAGCATTGTAAGTCAATTTCAGTTTCTGTTTTAATTTCTTGTAATTGCATCAACAAACAATGTGTAAATTCCAAACAAATTTTAATGATTTAATTAAATGAATGTAGCTTAACTAAAATCAACCTAAAACTAATTGTCTTGCTTACCCTTCCTCCTCTACCCGGTCATCACCCTCCGGGGTATTCTGGGATACGACGAAGGGCAAGCTCGTATAGACCTAGGCCCTTCATTGAATATTGTTCTAAACCACTAAAATCGGATGAGCTGGAAGGTAGAGGGGGTAGAGAAGGAGGGCTTCTCATGGCGCTAAGCATCCTCCCTGTTGACCAACCTTGCATTCGGGAGGTGACCTGTGGATCTACGGATGGGCTTAGTCCCATTGTGTTGAGAGCCCAGCACCTTCTCTTGGTTGAAGAGGAATATCAGTGTAAGGTAGTCATCTAGTTAGGCCATCAACATTCAAGGTTAAAAGCTGTATTTGTTTACAATTTCTTATTATTCAATGCTTGCATACACAATGACATGAAATCTACCACAATATGATGAATTCATAAACCATTTGCAGCTACCAAATACTAGAAAGACAGACAAACAAATACACCATACCAAGTAATCAACCCAACTCAGTTCATGACGCTGAGAGAGCCTTAAAATTTATCAATTTACACTAAGTTCAATCAAATCTGTAGTCTTTGAGGACATAAGTCCCTGACTGCTTCAACCGTGGGAAGTACTTGGGCTCTGCCCAGAAACTCATTGTGAGGAGTACCACGGGAACCTCAAAGTAGCTAGCTATTGAGAGGAATTGCCAAGCGAAACGAGCAACGACCCCTTCTGATTGAGTAGAAACGCCTGTGAGGAAAAATCCAAGCGTTGTCTTCTAGCAGTCTTGGTGGCTGAGTGACCACCTACAACCAATAGGAAGCCACTGAAACCAGGGTCCAAATATCATTCCCACCAGTTTCATACATAAAATCTAACACAATTGATCCTCCACACTCTTCCTCACGCCTAAGAGGCGAACCACCACCATTTGGAACACTCAACTGACACCGTCGAAACCGTTCTCAGCGATTTCCCACACCATCAAAAGGCCCTATAGCTTCTTATTCAGATTCATACCCATATCAGTCTGTACCAGACCTCCATACTGCACCATCAAGCCCCATGGCTAGTGCCAACCTGGATCCATTTTTCGGCATAACCTTAGCAAGTGGACCCATGTCCACACCACAACCTGTCACCAATAACCCTGCAGGTGGCCCAAGCACAGTCATGCAAACTGTCATCAGTCAGCTGCCACCAGCTATAGTGACCAGCCAAGCTGGACCACTTACAGCACACGGGGGCAGTGGCCCTTCCACACACACTACCCCTCCTGCCACACAGGGGGGCAATGGACCATCCACTTACATTGCCCTTACTGTCATACATGGGGGCAATGTCCTCGCCACTCATACTGTCCCCCCCACAATACTTGGGGGCATTGGCCCATCCACAATGGTGCCACTACAAGTACCCCTAGCTATGCAGATGCATTATGCACCTGCAAACCCCACCACCATCGCAGCCCCATCCCACATCAACCTGGAGTCAAATCTTCCTTTCATGGCTCGTCTTAACTTGCCTAATTTGGCTCGATTAACAAATGACCCCATTCGCCATCAAGCTTTTTGGCCTCCAATGCCAACTAAGCTGCCATCAGACATCCCCAAGTTTGAAGGCAAGGCAGGGGAATGTCCCCAAAACCGCATTATGACATTCCATCTATGGTGCTCATCCAATAGCATCGTAGATGATTCCATCAAGTTGAGGCTATTCCAACGCACCCTTACAGGTGTTGTGGCCAAATGGTACATTGAGCCACCACAGGACAAATACCTGGACTTCAACTCCCTAACCTTTATGTTCCTACAGTATTTCCAACTCCCCGTCAGATATGACAAGCGGGTGGAGATCCTGTTATCCTGTCGCCAGAGCACTGCGACACATATAACCAACCACATCCATGAGTGGCGGCGACATCGCAGCTTATGTAAAATCCAACTTGATGACATGATCTTCTTGGATTGGTTCCTTAAGACCTTGCTCCCGCCCATAGCAAAGGATGTCGCATCTGAACGTCCCCAATTCGAAGAAGAGGCCATACTAACAGCTCAACAGTTTGACCTTATCTATGCTCAGTCTGGATACCTGTACACCGTCATTCCAGATGCCCCCCGTTCGAATACCTCCTACCATGATGCACTGGGGGCATCCCATGCCACGGACGGCATCATAGGCTTGGTCTCCCAACAGCCACAGCACCGTTCGACACCACCTGTCATTACACCACAACCAAGCAACACTGCTAGTGTTTCTTACCAAAACCAAGCTCCGGACTATGCCAGAATGATGTCCCAGTTCAGAGCAACAAATTTCTACGCACAACCTGCACCACCGCAGTAGACTCAGGCCATGGCTTGGCCAACACAGCAGTATGTGGGGCAAATGCCCACATTTGTGGCACCGCCACCCCCACAAATCTACTATGCACCACCAGTGCAACCAGTTCAAGTCCCCACCCTTGCTCCACCCACTCCGTTGGGACAAGTGTTCGCACAACAAAACTGTCCCAACCAGCCTGCCCCCAACAACCAACAAGGGAAAGCTAGAAATAATTGACCCCGGAACCAAGCCAATAACCAACCGCATGGAGGCGGTCAACAACCAAACCCTCCCAACAACGCCGCAGCAAATCGACCCGCCCAAAACCCCCCAAGATAAAATGCACCAAGACGCAATGCCCCGTTGCGCATAAACCAACCGTGCACACTCTATGATGTTTATGGGCACTACACATTCGAGTGTCCCCTTATGGGTCAAGCTAAGCAGGCCATTCAAAAAGAGGCCCAACAGGCCGCCAATGCTTCCAATCAAGCCCAACCCAACCCGGCACCACAAGGACCTCCCCCCATGGTGCTTCAAAACCCACTACCAGTCCAAGGATTGGTGGCAACCGCACCCCCTCCCCAACCAAATCCCAACACTCCGGGGGCACCTCCCACGGCCGAAACAGGTGTGCTAGCCATGACGAATGAAGAGGTCAACATGCAAACCAGACGGAATCAGTACAGTACCACCATCGAACCCGCTGACATATCAACGGCATCAACATCCAAAACAGTCAACCTAACTCTTCAGTTACCCCCATTCCCGCGCTCCCCCGTACGCAGGATTGTCAATAACGCCACAACTAGAGCTGTAGTAAGCTATAGCATTGTGGATGATTTGGCCCAAACGCCAACCGCCATGTCCGCTCTTGAAGTACTTAAAATGTGCCCAATGCAACAGAAAGCCTTATTAGCTTCCCTTGGGGCAGTAAACCCCTCCGACTCCAAGTTGATTACCTTCAACATGGAGAACGGAGAACCGCACATGCCATCGACCATCTCCTTTCAAATCTCGGTGCCCATCCAGAATTTGGTTGTGCATCGGTGCATAGTGGATGAGGGGGCATCCACATGCGTTATCTCTACCTTGGTTTGGCAGAAACTTGAATCACCAATTCTGCAATCGTCCTCCACAACTCTCCGGGCTTATGATGGACATCCCACTAAAGCCCAAGGAATCCTCCCCCATGTCCCCATCACATTAGTCAAGAAGATAGTGTTGATCGACATAGAGGTCGTCAATGCTCAATTGGACTATAACATTCTCCTTGGGAGAAGTTATATGTATGCCATGCGAGCTATCACATCAACTGTTTTCCGTCTCATGATGTTCCCCCACGAAGGGAAGATTGTGACGGTTGATCAACTCACTTATCATGATCGACAAGGGTTAACAGCACCTGCCAACGTTATCCCTACCATCACCACCATTGAGCCATAAGGGGTGACCACACACGCTAATGTCGTCCCTGCAATCAACACTATTGTTGACAACACACCAGCCTCCCCATTGTTGAATGTGGGCCTTGGGTGTTTATCGATTCCACCATGATGACTCCTTTCCCGTTAGTGTCACCACCACCGACACAAAATGAAACTGTGAACTTGTGCATGGTCTCATCCAGCACCCCTGCACCCAAACAACAACCGCAGCCGCAGCCCCAACCACAACCACAACATCGTCCGCAGCTGCACCACCAACATCAACCGCAACATCACCCGCAGCAGCAGCATTACGTGTAGTCGCAACCACAACCACATCCCTACATGCAACCAGCCGGGAGTTATATGTGCTCATCTCCAGTCCATACGATTCCCTTCCTCTTTCCCCCACCTAGTGTCATGAGCAAACCGGTAATGGCCACCTTAAGCCTACCGAACTTTACATTGGGAATTCCGGTGTTGTATCTTGATCCACTAGGTCAACCAGCAATGCCCCAGGTTGTTTTAACCCTGGTGCAACCCATCGTGGTCGAGTCTCACCCTCCACCCGGTCCGCACAATCCAACCGCCGCACCCGCACCTGCACCGCCCCAACCCAAAAGGGCTAGGGGCAAGAACTCCAAAGCCACAACAGAGCCACGACAAGTCCCACCTTGTGCCGTCTGCGAGCAATAGGGCCACCCAACTCAGAATTGCCCTGAAATCCTAATGATCCGTGCGCATTTAGATGCCATGGATACAAACGAAAACATCCTCGTGGTTGAACTCCCAACCGCGTCGATAGTCAGGAACATGGCATTAAGAACAAACCATGCTTGTGCCCTTTGCGGCTTGTACGGACATTACTCTCACCATTGCCAAGACTTGCCCAAATTTTGAATGGTTCTCGCTGACCTCCGTCAACATTCCCTTGAGTCTGAGATCACCTTGATCGAAGAAGTTCACCCACCACCTCCTTCTTCAGACACCATGTCCATTTACATGATGTCCAGTTCCACCGACCCGCTCATCTCCTCCTCCAACGACAGTCCATCATATCTATCTCTTTGTTGCTTCCACAATGATGAGGAGATACTTGAAGCTCTGACCGCCCTGGAATACCCATGGGACGACATGCACCATCACTTGTTCTTCCTCCCTGAAGAACTTGTGTCGCAGTCTGACCAGTTTTCCATGGAGACCAAAGATTTCATCCATGGGAAGGTCGACTAGTTCAAGAACCCCATCCCAGCACCTGATTCCTTCGAAGAAGGGAATATGGTGAAAATTTCGCCAACCATTAAAATTGACATCTCAACCAATTTCGAGATTGTTGAAGAAATCATGCTGGGGGCATCTTGCTCCCCGGAAGAGGTCGATGCCTACAAAGCTCTCTTCCAAGAAATTTGCGACATCTTTGCCTGGTCTTACACCGAAATGCCCGGCTTAGATCCATCCATCGTGGAAAACCACATCGACACCAAAAGCAACGACCTATTCACCCATCCAAAGTGGTCGTGGTTAAAGCCGAGATAGAGAAGTTGCGCACAGACAGCTTCATTTATCCCATTGCCTATACCACTTGGGTTTCTAATCCTGTTCCTGTGAACAAAAAATAGGGTACCATTCGCGTTTGCACAGACTTTCGCAACCTCAATGGGGCATGTCCCAAAGACAACTTCCCCACACCCTTCATCGATCAAATCATCGATGCATGCATCGGACATGAGGCCTTTTCCTTCATGGACGGATTTTCCGGCTATAACCAAATCCAAATCCGGAAAGAAGACCGTTACAAGACGGCATTCACAACCCCGTGGGGCACATTCGCATATTGAGTCATGCCCTTTGGCTTGAAAAATGTTGGATCCACCTTCCAGCCAGCCATGACACACTGCTTCCGAGACCTCGTCCACATCATGTTGGTTTGTCTCAACAACCTCATTGCACAGTCGCAGAAGAAAACACAGCACATAGACGACTTACGACAAGTCTTCATATGATGTCGCCAGTACAGAATCCGCTTGAACCCTTTCAAGTGTGTCTTCTGTGTCCCAAGGGGCCGTCTCCTAGGGTTCATCATGTCACATAAAGGAATGACCGCTGACCCCATGGAAGTCCAAACGACTTTCCCTCTAACGTCACCCCTTTGAGTGACGGCAGCTCAGCTTGTATTATAATCTTTCCATTTGTTGTTTTACACATTTTTCAAAATTGAGTCTTATGTATCGTATCCTCTCATTGCTTTAGATGGAGCACACCTCAAACTGGTATATGGGATTCGCTAATGGAGCAAGCAAATGGTCTCCGAACCTCGCCTCGGCTGCATGGGTCATCTACTCCCCATCGCACAAGTTGATCCACATCAATGGAATATGTGTGGGCACCGCAACCAACAACCAGGCTGAATATGATGGTGTCAGTGGCCTTTTGGTCGCCACTCTCCAGTTAGGCATTCACCATCTCGATGTCTTCTTAGATTCCCAGCTGCTTGTTCATCAACTGAACAACTACTATCAGGTACGTGATCCCTGCCTCTTTAGAAAGTACCTGTGCACTAAACAGATGGTTAGAGCATTTGAATCCATCACATTCACACATGTTCCCAGAAACCTCAATAGTGTCGCAGATCAAATGGCTAATGATATTCTAAGTTGGCACATCCACAACCGCATATAGGAAACATACAACCATAACATCATGCATAACTATGTCCAAAAATGCACACACAAGTGTAATAACACATCACATAGACATTTGCATTCCACATCATCATAAAAGGACTCACATAATAAAAATGCATCCACGTGCGTCAAAAATATATATAGATAAATAGATAAGTCGCATGTCCAATACAAAATGAGAAGCCACATATGCTTTCTCAACAGGATATACATAGCAACACAAAAACTCCTAAGTGCACCAACGCAATAGGGGCAGCACCATCAGCTGCTAATTCAAAGTCACCCAGAACCGGTTCGAGACACCTCTCACACCTTCGGGCTCAAATTTATATATCTTTATGAGACCATCGTCTCATGTTTAATAAATTAATTTCGAGACCATTTCCCACAAGTCACCTTGATTTACGAAGCCATGACATGACAATGCAAGTGTCTACGGTCCTGTACTTGTATCACACTTCTCGACCGCTACTCATGCGAGTTTTCGGGCCACCACCCGTTAAGGGTTACCATTCTTTAGTTTTGTTTTGTATTTTTAACACAGTTGTCTTTTTTATTCACCGCACCTTACGCGGACCTCTGGACCACTGTCCACAAAACGATTTCTTTTTCTTGCATGTATTTGGCATATAAGTGCCCCCGGACTTGCACTCACATCACATGTAGTCAAGTTCATCCACCGCAACACACACACACGCTCTCCTGACCTCTGTTCGAGATCCACCTCGGTTTGTGTGCCTCTGTCGCACCGACTCGCGAGCCTCTGCCGCAATATATCCCACACATGTATTGGTATGTTTGAGAGCCTTCTGCTCCATCCATACTGCGTGGATGACCTTTGGACCTCTGTCCACCGTCCCTACATGGGGCACCACCTGTGCCACCGCAATCAGTTGACCATATTGGAGTTTCGTTTAAGCTCTTTTATGACTCCTTAAAACAATGAAAAGATTGTCGAGCGCAATTGCTTCCTTTCCCGCTCGCCAAAGTATAGAAAATGACATCTACATCGTCCCGTTTACCTCCTTTTGCGAACCATGCAGACCATCAATTGAAAAGGACCTCCTTGGCACACTCAAGCTATGACCATTCCTCTCTGCATACTTTTATGCTTTCTCGGGCAGAGGGGTCGCACCTTACGAAAAATCTCACTATAGGTTGTCGTTAATCTCTTTTCCATCCTTCTCATTAAGAAAAGATTGCCGAGCAAACTTGGTTTTGTTCATGCTCGTAAAAGTATCTGAATGACCGTCAAGTCAGTATAGGTTTAACATTTTCCGACCTGATTGGACTACCAACAATAAAGAAGTCTCTCATCCCCCAAAGGATGGGCGAGCTCTCCTATGTATACTTTTATCCTTTTTCGGGCACAGGAGACTACCAACAAAAAAGAGCCCCCACTGGAGTCTTCTTTGTGCTTTCAGACTCTCTAAAATTGAAAGCACCATTTACCTTCTCGGGCTCGCCAAAAATCCACGAGATCGTACCATAACAGTGTCCCTAGACACCACCCCACAGAAAACAGTTTGGCAACATTCCCAAATTGGGTCGCCTTTGTTCAGATTACTCTGCAATGTGTCTTCCTTGGATCTCATCAATAACAAAAGTGCCTACCTCCTCCAAGTATTTCCTATCTGTAGTGGCATTCCTGGTATTACAGTTATGATCCCATTCCCATAAGTCAGTTTCATTTGTTGTCTGGTCTGCCCTGCCCTGCCATCATACTTTGAACAAAGGAAGTTTGAGTCTACCACACTCCCCCTGCCCCCGTTCAAATCTTTCCCTCTCCCCCCCCCCTCCCCATTCAGTGAGTCAGTCTGCAGATTGCTTCACACCTTTTGGTTATCTCCCTCGTGCTCCTAGTCAAGGAAACATCATTGCCTTGACTAGGGGCAGGTCTCCATCTATCGACGCCAACACACATATTCCATAGGATAGACCCAGAGTTCCATGTACCTTGGTTTCATTAACATCATTGATGAGTTCCTTGGACCACTTGAGAGGAGTCCTTAGTGCCTCTCAGGATGATTGTTTCTCACGTGCTCGACTTGAACTACATCATCGCAACGTTGAGATTAGTACAGGGTTTGGTCCACACAGTACTTGGTCGAAGACCCCAGATGTCACCTGACTCTAGCACATTGATGAGTCTACTCGAGAGACCTAAACAGGTTCATGTCCCTTGTGATTTTTGGGTTGCGTTGGAGATAGTGATCAGAAGCCCCAACAGTGCTTCGATATACCTTTATGATTGATGCAACATACTTGTACCACAGAGACTCTAACTCTCAATCAATGAGTCCATATAGCTATGTACCGTTCCAGATCTAGCAGACCGTTAGTCATGAAGAGATAGCATTCCATGAGAATGCCATGGGTACAATGTACTATATCAGCATTGTATTCAGCCTCACATGGAGGCAACCATTATTGTAACATCAGTTGTATATGATCGACTCTTGTATTTTAGAGCATAGATCAAATTATTCTTTTGACATTGTCACGAGCATGGGGATGCCCGCCTTGTCCATATACATGTTACACATTATTTGTATCTCACCCATTGATGGGAACCATATTAATACAAAAACCAAAAGCCACCATGCCCCAGCCCTGGAAGCACCACCTCTACGCAGCAAATCCTATGATGTCCGTCGGCCATACGATGAGCTCTTGCCCTCACACATCAGGGAGCAATCTGTTAACCCAAAAAATCCCTCACTCAGCTCTCCATGGCCTACACCACCCAAGGACACCATCTCACGACCCTCATATCACTCCATTAGACCCCCACACCCTCAAAATAGCTTAAGAATGAAGAAAAGGGCTTAAAAACCCCAAAAAGGAGCCTAAAATACTCTCCTATGAGCTAAAGCCCCCAAAAAGGGGATAAACCCCTAAAAGGAGCTAAAGTTAGGGAAGAAGGGGCTAAAAGCCCAAAAAAGGGGCTAAAGCCCTAACCAAGGGCTTAAAACCCTAAAACCCAAAAAAAAAGCTATAAAAGGAGGGTGGGGGGTCACTTTCAACACACTTCTCCCTTGCATATTGTTATGTTGCGCGTGGATGCCTTGAGACCCTTTGTCTCTCAAGCCACCCACACTCCATCTCCTCCATCTCCATTGAGCCATAGCTCCCCCATCCAAGAGAGGTGCTTCTTCAAGCTAGGGCATGGTGGCCCATTCCACCCAAAGAGAAGATATAACTGTGTTTTCTTGTTTTGTTTATTCGATTAGTAGTTTCTTTGTTTTCTAATCCATAGTTTCATTTGCAGGTTTGTTTCCTAACTTGTTTTGCAGGTATTTCGATTTCTAACATATTGTTTGTAGGTTATTGTAAGCAGAACCCTAACCTTTGTTTGCAGAGGGGTTCTCCATCTTTGTTTTTGTTTCTGCTTTCTTGCATTCCGTTTTTCTTTTCAGCATTTTCACACGCGGGAACCTACCCTTCTGTCCTATAGACAGAAGGGAGCCATTCCTGCCCCTGTGGCAAGGAGAAATCCCTGCTACATCGACAACAAAGCTTTTTTTAATGCCTTGAATGCGAGTTGTGCAATTTCATCCCATACAAATGGGGTGTCTTGTTTCAACAAGCGCATGAAACCTTTAGTAATCTTGGCATAATTTACAATAAAACGTCGAAGGAAACTGGACTTCCCCTGCAGGCTCTAAAACTGCCTGATAGAATGAGGAGGAGGCAGATTTACGATGGCATCAACTTTCAAAGGATCCACCTGAATGCCTTTGTTAGAAACAATGAATCCAAGTAGTCTCCCTGACTCGACACAGAAAATGCACTTGTGGGGATTCAAGCGATTTTTGTAGTATCTGCATCGTTCAAAAATGAACCACAAGTGATCTAGGTGATCGATCCTCTTACGAAAATATGTTGGTAGATCATCAAGGTAGGGATCGACAATGGCTTTAATGTCATGAAAGGCAAAATTCATTGCCCGTTGAAAGGTTTCCCCAGCATTTTTCAATCCAAAGGGCATTTTCTTGTACGCGAAGGTACCCCAAGGACAAATAAAAGTTGTTTTATGTTGGTCTTCCGGTTTAATTTGGATTTGATTATATCTGGAGAAACCATCCATAAACAAAAAGACTTCACTTCCCACGCAAGCATCAATAATTTGATCTATAAATGGCGTGGGGTAGTTGTCCTTGGGACAGGCTTTGTTTAGATCTCGAAAGTCAGTACAAACGCGTATAGTCCCTTGCTTTTTGTCAACAGCAACAGGGTTGGATACCCATTATGTCAAAGCTATGGGATAAATGAAACCATCTTTCAGCAGTTTCTCAACTTCAGCCTTCATTGCCGCTGCTTTATGCGGGTTGACAGGTCTCAACTTTTGTCAAACGGGTCTAGTGTCAGGGTATGTTCGGATTTCGAGCTCGACTATTGATGGATCTATGCCTGGCATCTCCTCATAGGACCAGGCAAAAACATCACGGAATTCCTTAAACAAGGCCGTATAGATTGCAATCTCCTCCGAAGAGCAGTTTGCGTCGATGTGTACATTTTCCACAACGTTTGGATTTACAGAGATGTTGATAGGGATTGTAGCGGAAATGTTTGCCATATTCCCCTCAGGAAATATTCCTTCCCTTGGTAAGGGATTGATAGGCGTATCAACATCACCTACCAATTTCATATGGAACTCCTAGTTCTATATGCTGCTTAACTCTGGAAGAAAATAGGATCAATGGTGAAGATCTTCGCAAATCTTATCTCATCCGCACATGGCTTCTAGAATGGCTTCATCCGAAGGTAAAACCATATCTAAGCAATCTCTAGAATGCAAAGAGTTCTTTGCCCAAGTAGGCAAATAGGCTTCTTCTGGTTCCTTTAAGTCTGTGAGAGGGACCGGAATGGGATCAACAACGGTATGGACGACAGCTTGATAAGCCACTTCCGTTGCCGATAAGGGCACTTCAGGTTCATGGTGGGAAGGAAGAACCCAAGGATCAGTTCTATCAACAACCGTTGCTATGGACTTCCCCACACTAGTAGAACCTATATAATTAATCGAAGCTAGAATATCAAATGTGCCCATCAATGATGCGTACATTCCATCCCCCAAGCTCTCTGAAGCAGGTCTAACCTAATCAACCAATGGTATGGTGGACTCATTAGTTTCCATGCGGCCTTTTCAAGTAAAATTGAGTTGGTCTACAATAACCAACTTCCCTTCGTGTGGAACACTACCACCCGAAAAACGGCCGATGCAATAGCTGACATGGCGTAAGTCCAACTTCTCCCCAAGAGAAAGTTATAATCCAAGGTGCATCAATCACCTCTACCTCAACAGACACTACTTTCCTTGCCAACTTAATTTCAAAAGGTAGGATACCATGTGGACGGAATGACCTTCCGTCAAAAGCAGTAAGTAGGGTGTTCGATGGAACCAGCTTTGGGGATCCAAGAGCTTTCCAACAAAACAGGGACATAACACATGTAGAATCACCCTCGTTGACAACCGCCCTTCCAATGGTCTTTCCACCATGGATGACATTTATCGATAAGGCTACATGATATGGCAGGCGAATTTTGACATCAGAAAAATTAAATTTCGCCATGAGACTCGATGAGTCCATATTGCCTAAGGCTACTAAGAGTGCATCCCGCTGGGCGAGACAACTCTGTAACACCTCTAAAGCCGACATTGTAAAAGGAGTTTGGGCTAAGTCTTTAACTATAAAGTAGTTTGCTATAGCCCTAGCATTAAGATTATGCAAAGTTTTCTTAAAGACACATTTCGGTATCTTGGGCATAATTTCGGCAGGTTTCTTAATCGTGAGAGAGTTAGAAGTTTCACCTATCGACTTACCCTTCTCCGAGGTCTCTTTTTCATAGTTCGTGTTCCTGGTATGTAGAAAAGTCTCGGATCGAACCATGTTGAGGGGTCAGGAGCATTTGGGGTGCCCCCTACTGCATTTGAAGCTAAAGCAGAATTCTATCCTTGGGGAAAAGAATCCTTCATGACAGTCGGTTTTTGGCCTTTTAACAGCTTATGAGCTTGTTCCATAAGGGGACATAGATGGGTCAGGTGATCTTCATGGCACAACTTACATGGGAATTTCACCTTCTTCTTTTATTTCTTGCCCCCATCAGCATTGTTTTTGGTTTTTTGCTTGTTTTGGTTTCCCTCACCTTTTTTTCCTCTCTTCTTTTTCCCTCCGGGCTGATGATTCCCTTCTGAGAGGTTTGTGCAAAAACATTTGCATTTTGGGGTGAGAGGGTAGCCTTTGCTGCCTTTGCCGTAGAATGTTTGACGAATAGTTGATGGAGTTGTTTAGCCAAAGATTCTACAGTGGGAGAATTCACAGAACCAATCACACCATCGGCATGGGGTCCAAGCTTAGGTTTCTCTACATTGTGCGTTGGCCTCGGTGCCTCAAGGATAATCTTATATAAGATATTAGACTGAGAATATATCAAATCTATTTCTTGGGCTCTGAGGATAGCTTCTTCCTCATTCGTCACTCCCGAAGTAGATACATCCTTAGATATATATGGCAATAGTAATTTAAGGAACCATTCTAATAAAAACTCGGGAGGAATAGTGGCTTTGATAAGGCTCTTCTGTCTTCTCCACTCTTGTATGTGATCCGAAATATGAGTGGCCTTGTCCTGCCGGAAGGTAGATAATAAGTCTGTCCCGAAATCATATCGAATAGAAAGCTGGAAGTGACTAAGGAATGCATTAGCCAAGTCCCAAAAATTGCTATACGTAGCAGAAGGAAATTCAATACACCATTTTGCTGCAGTACTGGTTAGAGTTCTTTGGAATAGCCTCAACCGAACTGAATCCTCATTGAGTGAGTTGGAAGAGCACCATAAATGGAAAGTGGTGGCATGAGCTCCAGGATCATCCCCAACTTTGCCTTCAAATTTCGGGATGTCCGAGGGCAGCTTGGTAGGTATGGGTGGCCAGGAGGGGTCATGTCTCACCGGGTTATTCATTAGTTTCGACAAATATGGAAAATTTAACGTTGCCAGGAAAGGGATCTTAGGTCTAACCAGAGCACTAAAAGTACCAGCTTGGGGATTAGAGGGACTTGGCCCCATATTTCCATATGTGAAGGTGGGGTTTCCCCCTGCTGCCAGTTGTGAAGTGGGTGGGCTACTTTGGAAAGGATTCCATCCATAATCCAGCGGATTGTTTATGTGGTGCAGTATAAGAGGTTCTAGTTGCCCCAGTCGAAGCTGGGGTTTGGAATATAGGGGCAGGTATCCCTCTGCTGAAAAGCAAAAGGAGAGCTCATGAACGGAGCTAAAACCGGAGTTTGAAAACCTTGACCATAAGGATTAGGGTTTCCAAACTGCACCCCTACATATGAAGGTGTTAGGCCTACGTATGGAGTGGATGGGGGAATGTGCCCCCCATTCTAAGGAAAACCTTGGACAAAAGCCGAGGATCCTATAGGACCACTCTGGGCAGTGTGTGCAAAGGAAGTAGGAACTATAGGTACACTAGAAATCCCAGTGACCATACCACCAGAAGCACCTGCTAAACTTGTGGGAGCCGGTGGTTGAACCACTCGGCTACTGGAGTTAATGGTGTAATAGGTATACTTATTCTAGGGGCACCTACCGGGGGAAGTAGCACCCCTTCAGCCAGAGCGGCTAAGGTGGAAGTAGAAGAACTTTCTCCTGCAGTAGACATTATTCTGCCTAAAGGGACACCAATCACGGGTGGATTGAAAGGATGAACCTGAACGATCACCAAATCGTTTAAGTTAGTTAGAGGTGAATTAAAATTCCCTGCAAACTCGTCATCTTGCAAGTCTTCTATCTCAACTTTGTTTAAATTAAAACGGTTTTCCCTAAGTTCTGGTTCACCTGGAACTTCACTAACTCCTATCGGTTTGAAAGAACCGTCTGTGTCTAATCTTCGCCTTTGAGGGGGAGGCGGAGGTTCCAATGTGATAAGCAGAGGAAGGTTTTGCAACCTTCGTGACCTTCTGATAGATTGGTCCTCCATGATTGTAATTTTGACTCTTCACACCCTAAGTTCGAATAAAAACACAGACAAACCACAGAGCAATCACTACAAAATTTCCTAAAGTCTCAACAATCACTACAAAATTTCCTGAAGAAAGCTGAGAGACAGTTTCTTTGTGTCCTTGAAGAGGTTCTTAGGCACAAGCGGAGGAATCACCCACCGCCCTCCTACACTTCAACAAGGGTTACCTTCCAAGCCCATCCAAGGTGAACCAGAAATAGCCTTCTGGTTTACCTGTGTATAAAACCTAGATTTCCAAGAGACTAGAGGCTACCTTAACTATATCAACAGTTTGGAGGGACAGTCGCAATCCTGATTCATACGCATGGGCAAGGTAGCAAAGCTCAAAACTCTGTCTAGGACATAATCCCCAGATGCGTAAAAACCTTGGTCTACGCTTTGACAAGGAATCGGAGGGTTGTCTCCTCAGTGCAATGCCTCCACACGGCCTCGTGCTTAACTCCCGTTTGAGAGGAGCTTCCCAGATACTATCAACACAAAGAAGGATTTACCTATCGATTGGCCAACTACGTCTGAATATAAGTACTTATGGGGAGTTTATACTTCCTATCCCACAAGTCTAGCCTAAGCTAGTAGTTGTATGACCCTATAAAACAAAAACTTACTAATAAATTTTAAATTATAGCGTTAATTTTAAGGGTTGTTCTTAATCAGAGGGTAAGTGGCATGAATGACTATGATATTATAGACTCAATAAGAAAAGTAAAAAATGTGTATAAATGAATTCCAAAGCAAATTATCACTACTTAAAGCAAGCTTCTTCTTCTTTTTTTGTAAATATGAACTAATGAAAATGCAACTAGGAAAGAGAAAGCTAAGACTTATTTTTGTAATTTTTGAGATTTTATTTAAAAACTGAAAGTAAAACTACCATATGCAATTCAAATGCAATTGTTTCCAATGCTTTTCTTTTCACTTTTCAAATTCTTCAAAAATTACTATGCACCTAAATGCAAAAATTCTTGAGTATGCTTGAATAATCAAACTATATAACTTTAAGCAACATGAAGTACGGCAAACTTATAAGAACCAAAGGTCAACCACCTAAGGAAGAAACTTAGAAAACACCTAGCTTGGGAAGACACAATGAATGAAATCCACTGAAATCAATAAAAGGCAAGTGACAAACCGACACTACTTGGAAATAGCATGGGATACATGGTATCTAGAACCTTGATCACCGATTCAAACATAGCACTTGGACCTATCACCCAACAGAAAAATCCACCTCAAAATGCTAAAAAGAAAGAAAATCCAACCAACAAAAAACTCAAGGGCTTACTGAAAAGCACGAAGTATGGTTAACAGGGCTTTCAAACCTACAGTGAAATGCTAGTACTAGAAGACCACAAAGCAAGACAAAATCCAAAAAGGGACAGGGACAAGCAACCCTACCCAAAAATTTTGTTGCTAAGGTATGTACGCAACTGTCTAGTTGAGCAACCCGCGTACTGTACGCCACTATTCAATACAACAACCCTCATATACAAGCCTCTGTACGCGACTATGTAGCACAACAACCCGCGTACAAGAGTAAATTTTTTCAAAAAAAGAAAAATTAAATAAAGGTCTCTAAAACACTACTACAAGTCTAAACCAAGACATAAAACCACACACTGAATCAAAACAAAGACTGGGCAAGGATCTACAAGACTAACCCACAGCAGGCTGGACTCCCCAGGGGAGTCGTCAGTTCTGTTGTTCAGGATTAAACACCCTTGTAACCTAGGGTATGGGGTTACTAACTTACTACTAACCTTGCAGACAATCAGCTTTAATAGAGAACAGAAAGGAAATAGGAAGAAAGTCTTGACTTACCCGATTATCAACGGTTGATCCAAGCTTGATCTTCTTCCATTTCTCTTCTCTCCAAAGCTTCCAGGGATGCACCTCCTTCACCTGCAAAGAGAAAATTCTCCAAGTACAATCTTATACATGTATATATGAGAGGTTAGATAGACAATATATCCAGTACATAATCAAAATATTCATTAACCATGATACATGAAAGAGACTCAACACAATGTTGGAAGAATAATTCTCTTTATTAACAATTAGTGAATGAGATAAGAGTACAACCCAGCTTCTGAGACAAGGACTCTTCTGTAACCAAAGGACTCTGAGTTCTACTACTCCAAGACTTTTGAAAATATACCACCAGCATAAATTTTCTCTCCAAACTTGATTGATTAATGCGCTCCCCAAGCCCTCTATTTATACTTTGGGAAATAGAGTGGTTTCAAAGGTTGAGGAGGTTGAAACAGTTAGGATAGTTGATGATTAGGGCCCAACTAATCTCTATTAATCATGATTTATATTTTTAATGTCGAATCAAGATGTACGCGACTATTGATATAGGCAACCCACGTATGACACGCGAGTTGCTTAAAGGAAACCCGCATACGCTGATGTACGCGGGTTGTAATGTAGATAGTCGCGTACAGTACGCGAGTTGTTAATGGAAATAGTCACGTACGTACACGAGTTGCAATGAGGATAGTCACGTATGCAACTCAACACTTAGAAGAATAATATGGCAAGCTGGTTCAAGGGTAAATGCATCCCAAGTCATTCCCATCTATAGTGTTTTGGCAAACTTCAATCCTAACATGTCCTTTTGTGTACCAACATAAGGAATGTCAGCACTCAGACGGAGAAGTGCCATTTGGGTTGATAACAAATAGTGATGAATATGTGATGTCGAATGACAGTGAAAATTAGTTGTGGAACGTGGTATGTGGATACCAATGCAACTATACTCTAGATATTGAACTAATACAATTCACTTAATGCAGGGAATGTACATGCTTATTTAAATTCCATTTTAGTGATATAGATTATCACCTGAAATAATTAGTTATGTTTACGCATAAGATATATGTGGTTAGTAAACTGACATACATACAGATCGACCATGTGATAGTAAACTTCTTGAAGTGTCAAGGACCAAAATGTTGAAGACTTTAGGACGGTAATAATATTATGTTAGTTTTCTAATGATTTACATTGTGATTACCAGACAATGTTATGATTTATGGGTGAATGTGAGTTTATGTAGGACCCACAACTTGTACAAAGTAATTATCTGATGATATAACTATTAGAAAAATGATTGCACAGTATGGGTAATATAGGATGTTGACCCTAGTATTATCAGGGGAAGTTGAGGCATTTCCTACTATTTATCCACCAAAACCTAGAGTCGTGGGAGGACTGTGTTGAGCATAAACCCCTACATGTGTGATGACGATTGGTGGTTTCTTGTTGGGGAATCTTTGTTTATGTAGTCAACACATCCACTTATGGGTTCTATATATGGTTAGGTTGTTATAGCCAATGCCACAACATATTACAACAAAGGACAAGATGGTGAGGTAAGGTCATGGAAGTAGTGGTGACTAGATGTTAGAGTACTTATGGAGATGGATGAAACCAAGAAATAGGATTTTATGGTGTTGTTCACTATTGTAAACTATCATGTTTGCGTGCTTGATCTACTTCATTATGATTAACTAGTTTAGTTTGAATGCTTATTATGAATGATGAGTGATGCCTTCGTTAAAAAAAAAAATCGTATTTTGTTGCAAGCATATAAGAATGATGCTTTAGGGTCAACAATTGTGGTTATTAGTTGTTATATTTTTTAATGGTTATATTAGATATTCAAACAATTAGCAATATGATCTCTAAAAGAAATAAAAGTATAACAACACAAAAGAACACAAAGATTTCTTCTGGGAAACCACAAGGGAGACAACCCCTAACAACTTCTTTAATATATATTATGTCACCAATAACAATGCCAAACCAAGATAAGATAACCTCTAAGACAAAAGCAACTTCTTCTCTTCTCTAATGAAAATTTTCTTCTCTCTCATTAACACTTGCTTGAGTGAGTTGTGTGTCCAAATGAGAGATGTGCCCTCTCTATTTATACACATCATGTGTATGACCTTTTTCTCTAACTGGGGCGACTTGATACTCTTACAAGGCCGACTTGTTTAGGGAGACTCAAAATAACGTTTATATAATATTTATTTTGGGTATTATTGACTTGTCTTACAACATAAGGTTTACACTAATTCTTTCAACACTTTTAGATGAGCAAGTACATCAATAACATCTCCTGATGTAGGTACAACAATAATAAAATAAAAGTACAATAAGAATATCTTCTGAAGTTACAATCTTCAACATTAGTACCCATGATTTTAAACATGCATGTGTCGATTCATGAATACATTAGTATAATTGGTTGGTTGATGAATACATTAATATGATTGGTTAGTTGATGAATGCATTAGTATGAGTACGTCAGTATATTAACTCGGTTGACAAATTCTTGAATTATTAACCACGTGTTGAAATTTAAATGATTGTTGAAGTATTATATATATGCCAAATGGATTAATGAATGGTTATATAGTAGGTGTATATGTGTTATATATATGTATGATTTTTTTTATTGTTATGTCCCTGCTAGAGACATATGTCGTCCGGTTTTTGTAAAATTTTGCTAGACTTTAAAAAAAATGCCTAAACTTTAACTTTGAGGTTTTGTGGACTATTTTTTTTTTGTGATTTATCTGTGTTGTGATTTCCTAGTGGATGGATGACATGAAATTCGGAGGTTTTTCTAGCCACTATGGCAATATGCTGACATCGAGTGTTTTAAATGAATGCATCTGTGTTGTATCACTAGAAATTGATACCATATTTATGAACCCTCCTTCGTTGTAGATCACTGAATAAGTGTCACAAGGAATGTGTAATGAGATGGACACATTTAAGACCCAATCATGAGGAAGGATCGATGCATTAAAATAATTATGATGGTCATGGAAACTAGATCAAATGCATATTGAAGTGCCTTGAAGGTTGATTTCAACAAATCTAGACTCCATGAACTAGACAATAAATTTTCAGTGAATTTCATGCCAAGTGTTGTGGAAATAGGAGCCAATGTGTATACTTCACTTACCATTCCATTGCCACAACACAAATTGTATTAATAACTCTTGACAAGTTGTAGTTTGCACCTTCCTCAATATAGTGCTTCCTTAGTTTAAATATAGGTGTGTGTAAATGAACTTTACCTATTCCCTAACTTCAATGAGGGTTTAGTAATTTCTAGATATTTTCATTTTACATTGGTTTCAGTCTAGTGTAGTTGGTTTGGGAGGAATGATAGTTTCCATGGTTTGACCTGGAAGTATCCATTGAACTCCATACTCGTGCACACAAAATTTATGATTACTTTCGTATGAGGTGATATCTTTGCTCCTCCTCTAAGAATTTTTACTCATTTGCACATTTGTGCGGGTTTTGGGTTTGATAATTGTTTTTTTCAAATGTTGAATGGATTCTTCCACAAAATCTGATGATATAACGTCACATGAGCTCTAAGGTAAGTTTACTCAACTCCCTTTAAAAAGTTGTATTTTTCTCTTACCTTTCATTGAGTATCATTTTTTGAATTGATCCAAACTTGTTTACAGGTTATACGACTTTAGAAGAAAACAATACTCTGCCAATTTAAGAACATGTATTTATCAAAATGTTCCAATTTGGACAATAAATATATTTATTGTGTTGATGCGTGCGTTTTTGCAATGAAACCTAGAATATTACTGAATCTAAATTTCTTCCATGTTGTTGGATATATGTAAGCCTTTGAGCAATGAACAGTGAGTCTTTTGATATTGATTGTGATCTATTGATAGATTGTTTCTTGCATATGCAAATTCAGAGCTTGTGATGAAATAAAGGGAATTGAAGTGGCTTGGAAACAAGTGAAAGTGAATGATGCTCTATAGTCACTTGAGGATCTAGAGAGACTTTATTCATATTTTACCATCAAGAAACACATACTAGGAAATATCCAATAAAAGAAAGGATTAGTCATTTCTCCTTTATATAATAAATATTACAATGAAAAATATAGAGAAATTAAAAACTCACTATGGAGATAATGAACTCTGTGGTCTCTATAGTCTTACAAATTATTTGTCTTATTTTCTCTACTATTTCTCTCTTACTCCTTTGACTGGTGTCTCTTCTATGGAAGTACATCAACAATACAATAGGATTTGTGACTTTTATTTTCTTTCATCTAGGGTCTAGTCAACTCTTTGTAGTCGTTGAGGTTGACACTTTTGAATCTATTGATTTTCCTAAAAGTCCTACGGATTTCCACACATTACTAGCTCCACATGGATGAATCATGGGGGTTAATGTGACTTCCACTTGTACATAGAAGTAAAAGGTGATGACCACCTTATCAAGGCCATGGTTTTTTCATACACATTTCGTTTGAATTATTTGTTTTCATATTAGATAGCTCTCAACAACTATTACATAGGGTAAAAATCACTATTCCAGTTATACTATAGATTGACCCCCCTAAGATGCCTTTTAATGCCTTGTATTGGAAAATTCTAGTTTTGGTATGTTAATGCAATTTTTGGGGTTTGGCCCAAAGTGACCCTTATAGGCTCCAAATTATTCTTTCCCCATTTTGGAACATCAACAAGGAAATTCCATAATTATATTGGTCTATTTTAGATCAGTAAAGGCCATTGGTCCCATGTCTATAACTTTTCATTTAGTGTTGATGGAAACAAATTGTAGAGACAATGATTGATAGGTTGTGATCACCCAATTCTTCCATATGAATGACTAGTTAGATTCCTTCATTATGGAAAATGAAAAGTAAAATAATATGGTATCCTAGAAGTTGGTTGTAGACCTTAATATCCCAACAACACCTCATCCCACACCATGCAAGCTTGGATGTGTCAACAAGTCATCCTACCCTCATCAATTGAAAATGTTCCATCGTGTTTGCAATTATACCCTTTCGAGTCATAATGGAGTGTGATGTCACTATTCTCAATATTTTTTGTAAGATGGATTCCTTTAATCTGATGGTTGTTTCACAATTGTAAATAAGAAAATGCTAAATCACATACCAACCACAAATATGTAAGGCTCAGGGAAGAAAAAAAGTTGATTCTATATGATGATTGCATATATCTAGTGGCACAAACACCTTGCCAATATCTCACATGCTTCATTCTAATAATACAAAACACAATTCTTGAGTAATTCATAGATTCATGCAATTGCTTCCATGGAGATGGATCCCTCACTAGCTAGTCTCAAGTCATCTTTTGTTCATTGTTTGATGCTCATATTGGCTTCTTTATTGTTATGGGACAGCACAAGATTTGTATAAACTGACATAATATGAGGTTTGTTCATGGGAGAGAGTCTCTCCCTAGTACTCTGACATTATTGGTATTCAAACCTATTTATTTGCTCTTCCTCTAAAGTCACTAGGAAAATGACTCTATGTTGTTCCAAATTCGCTAGTTGGGTGGAATTGGTTTTCTTCATTTCTAGGCTCTCTCTATGGTGTATAGAATGGCAATGTGGATTGTTAGTCAAGTCCCATGTTATTTTCCTTCTATCACACTTAACGTTGTATTTATTAGCAACTAATGGGTTAATATTGACTTGGTAAGAGTAATTAGATAAATGTGTAATTGGTCATGAATGGGTTAATCATTGCTGGTTTAGGGGCCCATGGTATTTTCCTATATTATCATGTGATGAAGCCTATTTAAAATATTGAAGAACTCCACCGTAAAATGCCTAACTGGTTGATGTTGGTCGTATTGGCCAAGGTAATAATAGATATATATTAGGTGTTGGGTTTCCAAGATAAATCATCAATCTATATTTATGTGTTTGTTTTCCTTGTGTTTTGTTATTTCTCTGTCCATGATTATAAATTTAATATGGTATCAAAACCATGTTTGGGTGGATACATTTATCTTCCAAGAGAATCCCCAAATCATTGAGTTTGAAGATGCATTGATGTGAAGCATTGGTAGAAATAACACATCGAATATAATGAATAAAGTACTTGATTTAGTTGATTGGATTAGGAGTAGGGATGGATGTGAATAAAGTAGGTAGATTCTTCAAGATTCATTTTCTTTAGTGTACAATGGTAAGATAAGTGTTTGTTTTATGTAATTTTAATTGGAGTACAAGGAATGTTGTTAATGAAACAGGTTGATGTTTCATAACATCACATGCTTTGGAATTCAATTGTAAGTATTTGTTTTTTGGAGTTATACATTAATCATATGTAAATGGACATACAATTGTAAGACCTATTTAGGCATACCTACCACTAGTTTATTGGATCACTAGTGCAAATTCTAGAGTAGATATAGTTGACAATTAGAGAGGATCATGTTGTATACAATATACCTAGTGATAAACTTTGATTGGGGTAAGTGTTTATCGCAAATCAAGTTTAAAGGGGGGGATATTATGTTAATCTTGACTTGGTAAAAAAGTATTTAGATTAACATGCAGTTGTTCATTAATGGGCTTATTGTTGGTGGTTTAAAGGTCCATGCAAGTATTAGCATGTGATGAATCCTATTTAAAGGATTGAAGAACTCCATTGTAAAATGTCTCAAGTAGTTGGTGTTGGCTAACTTGGACAAGGCTGATAGATATGTCCCCATGATAAAACATCGATCTATACTATGTTTGTGTCTTGTTATTTATCTTTCCATGCTCATAAATTTTAATATGGTATTAGAGCCATGTTTGGGTGAATAAATATCTCTCATTATAGAAGTCGTAGATCATTGACATTGATGTAGATGCATTGATGTGAAGCAATGCTAAAGAAAGCACATAGAATATAATGGATGAAAATGTACTTGGTTAAGGAATTCTTGATTCAACTCATTTTATTTGGAGCATGAGGGATGTTGTCAATGTAATAGGTTGATTAAGTTGATGTTTCATAGTAACACATGTTTGGAAGACACTTGTAAGCATTTATTTTTGGACTTATACATTAATCATATGTAAATAGGCATATGGTTGTAAGACATATTTAGGCATGTGTACCCCTGTTGTAGTGAATCGGTGTTAGAATTCCTAGATGTAGACTAGATGATAATTATGGAGGGCATGATGTATTCATGGATACCTAGCTATAAAATTTGGGGTAGATAGGTGTTTACCCCAAGTCAAGTTTAAAAGGGTGGATGTTGGGCTAATCTTGGCTTGGTAAATCAGTAATCAGATTAACATGTATTTGTTCATTATTGGTTTTACCATTGGTGCTTTAAAGGCTATGGTATTCAGTAAACCATGGTATTTGTCCATGCTATTACCATGTGATGAATCCTATTTAAAGGCCTAAAGAACTACATCATAAAATGCTTCAAGTGGATGGTGTTGGTCATAGCCATGGCTTGTTCAGATTGGACAAGGAAATAATGTTTCAAGTGGATGGTGTTGGTCATAGCCATGGCTTGTTCGGATTGGACAAGGAAATAATAGATATCTATTGGGGGTTGGTTTTCCTGATAAAGGGTTTCCAAGATAAATATCAATATATATTTATGTGTTTGCTTTCGTTATTGTTTGTTATTTTTCTAGACATGCTCAAAGATGTTAATTTCTGTGTTTTATTATTTCTTATCCATGCTAATAAATTTCAATAACAATGAAATTGCTAGTTATTATCGTTTTGCTTTCCTTGATAACTAAAATAATTATATTATTAATATAAAATTTTACAATCTAATTCCTCATTCCCAACATCAAATATTAAATAATCAATTCTTATCTAACTTAAAGATAAGGTTAGACATTCAACTTTAAATATTTAATATAAATTTAACACGTTAATTATACATTTTATGAATTACATATTAATGATTAAATAACAGTCATTATGTTTCGTTAAACAGTCCAAAAAAAGTATCATTTTTTATTATTATAAAAGATCTTGCTCATTGACAATTTTAGATTTTTCTTTTTAATGTATATATTTAGTAATTTTGATAAGGATAAAAAGTTTAATAAAACAAAGTATACTTAATTGACAAATGCATCCCAAGTCATGTCTTGGTTTTGTATCATCATTTTATTCACTTCAAAAAATATCTTTAAAAACAAGCAAACAATAACTCCTTTTCTTTGAATAGATTGAGTTCAATGGACTTTTCTTTTAAGAGATTAAATATCTTCTCTTTGTATTTTCCAACCCATATTCTAATCAACTTGTTTACACGTTATTCCCTTTGTTATATATCAAACTAGCAATTTCCCCAAAATGGTGCAATAATACAACGATAGGTTGTTGTAGGGTAAAAGAAGGCTAAAAAGGATATCTGAAATCGAGTTAGTGTAAGAAGGTCACTTACACCAACTGAGAACCTCCCATAATTAATATAGTTTACAAATATAAGTGTTTGTAAATGAGCTGATCTTTCTATTTATTTGTTGCATGTGGAAATGAACCAAAAACTCTTCTAATGTGTGTAGGTGGAGGTGATCCATTAGTGTTCATAGTTTGTAGGTGGAGGTGATCCATTAGTGTTCATAGTGTGTAGGTAATGTCTTTGTAAATGGATCCTTTTTAAATTTTTCTAGTGTGTAAGAGGGGATGATCTATAAATTGTTATCTACATATAAGTGGATGTAATCCATCAACTTTCTTTGTGTGTAAACATCCAAATATTCACCATTTTTTTGGTATGTTTAAGTGGGAGCGATCCATCATTTATTCATACATTTTAAATGAGGTTTTGGAGCCACTCTTCCTTAAAAGTTAAAACAATCTAGTTTTAAAATTGTGTGTAATTAAAGATTATTCATTAACACTTCCTATATGTATTAGTGAATATTCTTCTGTATATAAATGTGATGTAATCAATGAACTTTTCCTTGTATAGAAGATGAAGTGGTCAATGAACATATATGTTATATGTTGAAGTACAACTCTTCAACATAAAATTAAAAAAGATTATAATTCTAAAACTAATGATTAACAATACACACTAACAAAGAAAAGTCCATCTAAACTTTGTAAAAGAATCTCCAGACATGCAATGGTGAAATTCCTACATGTTTTTGGCAGTCAAAATATTCAACTCAAACCTTCATAAACCATGGTTTAGATTGGTCTTTGTTACTAAATAGTTAGTGCAAATCTCTAGGAAATGGTAATGCCAATGCCAAAGTTTAAGTTTAGCACCACAAACAAATTAATCTATTTAACAGAGAAATATACTACTTGAGAATCGTGTTCATTCTCATGTTGTTAAGCTCAAGCATTTGATGAATATTCCATAGTTTCCTACCAGAAGTTATGGAAATAGAATAACATTAATGTCAACGTTAACATTGATCTAAATGTAGGTATACATGTGTCAAATTGAAAAATCCAAAGAGTACATTATGGAGTATATATACAACAAAAATATATTGTTCAGGCATCGATCGATCTGCATATTATGATCTGAATATTCATTCATTCTCGGGTGGCACAACAATATATATATGTACGTGACAAGCTATCAAAACAAAGAATTCCATGGAGAATGGAAGGTTATGCCATACACATACAATGTAAATATGTTTCCTTCCTTACATTTAATATATTACAATGTATGTTGGTAATAAGGTCCTTTCATGGCATTCCACCTTAAAAAAAAAAACTAGCCTCAATTTCCCAGAATTGGAGGCAACAACTATGAAAGCTAACACTCATATACTTTATCAATAAGTAACTAGAAATATGCTCCAAAACATATAAACTTTACAAGCATTTTTGTCATTGATTAATCCCTTGTTCTTGGTTGTCTTACAGACAAAATATATTGGCGAGGAAATAGTTGTTACAAACATATGTTGCTCATTAATAATGGAAGGCTTGGCTTGGGTGAAAATGTAATGAAGAGGATTAGGCCCTGGTGGGACCCGCCTTACAGAAGTTGTTGCCTTTCATCCATATTCACTTGTGACATTAGAAGCATGAAGAGCAACATTGACCTTATTAACATAGGTATGTTCTCTCTTGAGTGCGGTGTGGTAGGAGCATGATGCATAACTTCGTATACAATGTTGCAATTCTTATCTAGGGAGACTCAAAAATACATTTTTAAGGGTCAACTTCTCCTAGGGAGACTCAAAATACATTTTACTTTATTTATCATGGGTACTATTTCCCCGGCTTACAACGAAGGTTTTACCTCAATGACTAATCATAATAATGATATCCCAAACGGAGGGAAAACATCTCCTACGAGGGTACGATAAAATACATTAATAATGTACAACAAAATACCTTCCAAAGTTACATTTACAACAAATTAGAGTTTGCACTTTAATTCAATTTGATTAGGATCTTTAGCTAAAAGAATACCAAGCACAACAAGATACACAATAAATGTCCTATAGGAAAAGACAAGTGAATTTATCAATGAAGCGAGATAGTGTTGTGAATGTATAATGCTACATGGATATCCTTTCTTTACCTCAATCCTTTTGATGCCTTCATTGACAGACACATCACTCTTACCCTTGTGATATATTTGACTATCGTTTTTGTTGAAGATGTTTGGGAATGATTTTGTTAAAACCTAAATACTATTCTTGGGTTATGTTGACTTCCTGCTTTAGGATAATGGTCCAACTTCCTTGACTACAATGTTCCATGACATCATCCTCGGACAATCTTTTAGTCATAAAAAAGGGGACTTAGTAACTTTCAGTTCGAATAATTATCAGTGTATGCAACCATGTATTGAGATTCCTAGTGTGGTATTCACCTCATGAGGAAACTCTTAACATCTGTCAAGCATTTAGAGTAAGGAAAAGGGGAAAGGGTTTTTTCCATTTTATCTTACCATGGAGGTTTTGAGGTGAAAGGCCTTGAAGCATGCACCCACATGCCTTAAAAAGACAATGACAACATGAAGAAAATAAATCATGTTTTAAATTTTGATATATGTTATAGAGAAGAAACTACGCTGCATAATAAAGGAAATGCTAAAGGACCTAGCATACTTTAACCATAATCACAAGCAATGAAAACATAACTTGGATTCTATACAGACCTCCTTGAACAATTGTAAAGGGATTCAAAGGTCTCAATCTCGACATCTTGTTTGTTGTGATTTTGAATGTGAACTCCAATAATTGTAATGTAAGAGGCTAGAATAAGATAATCTGTATAATTATATACAATGGAAATTTAGTATAAAAAGGCATGGTGCTCTGTGTGCAACCAGAAGAAGCATTGCATTAGTGGAAAGAGAGGATGATGAGTCCAGTTGAAGCAAGAGTAGTATTAAATGGAAACAAAACGACTAATGAGTTGTCACAACAACTAATATTTATATACCATATACTCTATAATGGAGAATATTTAATACCAACTCAAGGTATGAATAGTATCAATGGAGTAGCATTCGAAAATGGGCAATATATCTAGATGTAATAAGTAAAAAAATAGCGTATGGGTTTGTAGAAGACAATGATAGGAGATAATTACATTAAAACCAATTATAGAGACACCATGGTAAAAATGGATAGACTTGATATTAAAGAGTTGAATCGTGTTGAAAAATTACATATGGGCAAGAGAGAAAAGTGGGAAATACAACATACATATATACATATGGAATACAACTAATTTTTTCTTAGCATTGAATTGTATATATACATTTAATAATAGTGTGTTGTTATATCATGTTCTTTAGTTAGGTGCATTAAATGAAATTTGAAAGAAATATTTAATAAATGTACATGTATTTTGCTATTAGTGGAAACATTTGATTTGTACAATGGTTGTTATTTGCATGATATGCTAATACATTGATTAAATTAAAACATAGGTTGAAGATATGGTAGTAGATACAAGTGAAGCGGGTACAAATGGTTTGTGAAGGTGAGGGAACAAAAAAATAAGGGGTTGTGGGGCATAAAGGAATTTTCAAATGGAAGTAAATGATGCAATGGAAGGGAAAAAATGGGTGGAAGGAGAGGCATCATTCATATATGCAAGTGGGCTTATGATAAAGACAACACCATTTATGATTTATGTATGGAGCAAGATGTGGGCGTGGGAGTAGCAAGTCTTCTCCAACCATACACATACTCTCCTTTTCATGCATATGGATAAAGCATCGAAGGAGGGATCTCAATTATGAGGATGAGGGATATAGATATGGGAGATCGTACTAGTTCCTGGAACAATTTGTGGTTGGGTCCAAGGGGATATTGGATTTAGGGTTTGTGCTAATATCAAGGGACAATTGGTTGTGTGGGTTCTTCCAATACTGTCATGAGAATTAGTTGGTATGAGACAACTCAATTGGATGCTCAGGAGGTTGAGTAGACTCCCTAGATCTTGTTTTACAAAAACCAGTCTTCAACACATGATCTAATGTAGTTGTATGAGAGGCCTTTTGGCTCATATGGAGCAGTTATAGCAACGGAAGGAGTGATGGGGTTTGAGATAAATATAGGTAAATATTCCCGAAGTACCTTCCTCTCTAAGAGGGAGTGTTAGTTTTTGTATCTCGGACATGTACTTCTACATAGGCTATGTGTCTAGCATGTAGAAGTGGTTGAAAAAGTGACTCTCTAGGTGAGCACTTTATAAAGTGACTTTTATTATTTTTAATGACGAAAGTGACTTTTATATAGTTTGAGTGACTTAAGTGATTTAAGTCATATCATTGAGAGATTAAGTCACGACCGTTGATTTAGTGAGGACAATATTTAACCTTGATTGTTGAGATATGGAGGTAGTTAAAGAGTCATTAGTGAAATTATAAAAGAGACCTAAGGAGAGTAGAGAGACATGGTGAATGGAGATATGTTTTGGATATTTGAAGAGAAAGAAAAGAGGTTGCATCAAAGAGAAGGGGCGATCAATGTCCAAGGAGGGATGGAGCACGAATCCAGGGGAAAGAATGAATGGATAGAAATTCTCTCTCATTTGACTGGTTTTCCCTTCGTGGTTTTACAAGGGATTTCCCAAAAAATTATTGTGTCAAATCTGCGTGATTTATTTATTATTTTGTTGTACATTTTCTAGCTTATGACTCAATGCTTTTATGCTCATAAAATATAGATTTGAATTCCCATAGAATTTTGTGCATTAATCTATGGTAAATTATTTTATTGGACATAGAAATCAAATTTGGTTTATTGTGAAGATTCAGTGTGTTTACATTCATAAATTGCATACTTGGAATGTGTTTATCAATTTATTGGAATTCTAAATCATTTATGGGTCTTTGAGTAATTTTCTACATATGGTTCTCAAGAGTTTATCATGTGTCAACTTGTTCTCTGGACATCATCATCCCAAATTACAACATGGTGCAAAGTTCTTATCTGTGAGTGATTTTCTTATGTTGGGAAGGATATAGTTGAAGAACCCCATACTCTTTTATAATTGCTAGAAACGGAGGCTGGAATAAACTAGAAAGGTGTATGTGGGATGAGCATGGGTGGGGTTTAAGTTGTAATGTTTGGACCATTGCATCTAACACTAGTGACCACCTTTCCCTTCTTAGCTCCACATTCTATAATAGTTGCTTTTTGTGAGGGAATTTTGAAGCACATAACTACCTAGGATGATTTGGGGCATGGTTTACGAAGAATTGGGATGACCATTGAGGAATTCAAGGAATCCATGCAATCTATGCGATAGTTCATTGATGTTAGACAATTTCCCATTCTGAAAATTTTCTTTTATGAGTGATTTTTGTAGCCACGACGAATTCTAGAAGCAATAACTCGTAATGAAGTACGTTGACACCATTCATGCTCTTGTTACTGAAATCTTCATTTCTATGTTGTATGATTTTGGATTTCCTCCACCCCTTGAATGGTGGAAGAAAACCTCTGAAAATATTCCAATGAAATCCCATCATTAGTCAGCTTATTCTCATGTTTCTTTCCCAAGTACTCTTCATCTAGTGAATGCATGGAGAGAGGGTCCATGACAACCATATTTTTGGGGGCTTGGGGATGAGCTAGAATTGCTGATAGGAAGAAATCTTGTGGATTTGAAAAAAATATTTTATACTCTAGATTAATTCCGTACAACCCTTCATGTGGATTTTGTCTAAAATTTAAAGATGTTGTCCTGATGCTACCCATATCATTGTCATCGGGATCCTTGCTAGATATTTCTTTGTCTTCAAGTTTATCCACTATGATGCATTTATTTTATCAAATATCTTCATTGAACTTGTGAGTAAGAGGATAATATAAATCAATGGATAGAGAGGGTTAAAAATTTTTTTAGAAAAGAGTTGTCATAGTTGCATTTAAATAGGAGCATGAAAAGTGAGACTTTGCAACCATGTTTATTTATTTTTAATTTGTTTAAATAAAATTGGTATTTTTGGAGAAAACAAATTTATTGTTTGTTGAATATTATTCTATTAGAAATTAATCTAAGAACTTGTATGAGGAAGAGGAAGAGGAATTTTGCATAAATAAGGGTATGGAAATAGGGAAATGGGTGGTTTTTACTTGGAGAATTGAGAGTTTTTTAGAAGTTTTGGAAAGAGTTTGAAGAAATCTTGGTAGAATACCTATTTAAGATATAATTCTTGATCCATACTGGTGCATTACTATTGTTCGAGTCATGAGCATGGAGGGATAGGAAACCAAAAGGTTTCTTGGAGCTAAGATGTCAACAAGGCTCCTAGTTGGCAAGGAGGTGTAATTGCACTCTAGGAAATACATGAGGGAGAAGATCGAAGCTTGATTCAGTTGGGGATCTTCATCATTCTCATATTGTGAACTATTATTCTTGTGATTTTAAACTTCTTATATGCTATTATAATCACATGATTAGGATATTTCATGTTATGTGAATTTGAGATGATTGAATGGTTAAACAATTAATAAATCAAGTAGTTTGTGCATGCATTAGCATTCTTCAACAATATTGAAACAAGAACCAAGAAACTAAGATTTAATCTAAAAAAATGGTAATTAACAATAAAATTGTAATTAAACAATCATATTTGATCAAGGTGTAATGAACCTTGATGGGAACTACATTCAATGCCACTATTTCGGCTTATCTACTTGTATATCCAAGTAGTGGAGATACAAATCAACAACTAAGAGCAATGAAACTTTATTTATGAGTTACATTTTCTATATAGCTCTCGAGCTAAATGAAGTTACTCTCCAACCTAGTAGGCCCAACCTAAAATTGATTAGCACAAGACACTTTCCAAAAAATGGGAGTCTTTGAAGAATTATGTGAACAAGGAACAATAACACAAAAGATATATGAATTTGGTTTTATTTTTAATATTACTTTCTAAATTATTGTTATCGATTTCCATTCTATACAAGATGGATTGACCAGAATATTAATTTTTGTTTTTGTTTTTCATTTAAACAAGTTGGATTTACCATAATATTAATTCTAGAATTTAAAAATAATTGAAGAGATTAACAATTTTAAAAGAATATTTTATTTTCGTACAATTTAAAGAATAATTTATAACTTAATAAATAAATTTAATGAAGTAACTTAAATAATGGATACTTTTAATTCTTTAAAAGTAAAACAAATTTAAAAAATTATAATTTACTTTATTTTAAAACAATTTATATCATTAAAATTTTAAGAAAATAAAAATCCAATAAAACTTTATCATAAAAACGCTTTAAATTTTAAATTGTTATACTTTTTCAATCTATATTGGCAATGCATAAAAATCTTCAGGAAAATGTAAAGTTCCATCTTTTATTATTTTAATAGATTGAATTTATTTACGTCATAAGGTGTCTTTCTTTGGTGTAGTTTATGTTTTTTTATTACCTGGGGAGGATTCTAGAATATTAGATCTCGTTAGACGACCATTGGGAACTCTTACTCCATCGATCCTTATTTCCCTGTGACCTATTCACATAAATGCTCTCTTTAATGCATACATGTTCTATTTATGGGCATTTCTTGGATTTTATGTTTTCTACTTGTGCATCATAGAATTGCATTAGATGACCATTGTGTCAACGTTCTCCATCCATCCTTTAGCCAACGTCCTCCATCCATCTACGCCAAGGGAATCCTTAGTCGTCTGCCTCATTGTCTGTTTATATGGTTTTCCTCCAATGGAGTAAACATCAAGCATGAGTGGGTGTGTATTTTGCATAAGAAAAATAATTTTATTAATATTATTTTAGAAGGTATGTAAGCATTAAACACGAATGGGTGTGCATTGTTCATAAGCAATATATAAATACTATTATATTGTATTTCTAATATGATTAATGATATGTTATACATTTGAATTGGAAGCATTAAATATAATGTGTTGATGACATTATGAATTCATAAATTTGAAATAGAAGCATTCAATACAATGTGTTAATGACATATTAGAAATTTGAATTGAAAGCAGTAATATCATGTATTTTTAGTGTGAGTAATTGTATCTCCAGGATAGGGTGATAGGGAGGAATAATGGCTCCACCTAGGGTCCATGTTAATTGCACGATGCCGTAATCCATCTCTCGCATGAAGTTTCCAAACATCACAAACCTATGATGGGAAAGGACAATGTGTGGGGGGGGAATCTACGAGGTGACGAGGCTTTGTGTGACCTTAGTCTTGGTAGTACCCCATCATCATGACAAGAGATAGCTCACAACAGAAACTAGTAATTGGATTCTCACATGGAAATTTTTTTAATGATGATGATACAAAGAAGGTTATTACAATTCATGGGTGATAATGGTGATGAGAACAACTTTCAATAGTATAAACTCCAATTTGGGATCATTATTTTCCATAGAGAGTCGTGGAGTTATTTCCTAATTGACATACGTATACATTGTGGTTTTGTTTTTAGTTGGATCAACAAGAGGTGGGTCTAGATTTTTCTCACTCTTAGGGGAGGGATTTGATTCATTTTTATGGCTAGACATATGTTACAATTCTATCTTGTAGTCATGTTTTTGTATCAATCTTTCCCCTAGTTGAGAAACCCTTCTCTGTTTAACAACTCATCCCAGTCCCTTCTGCCAATGGATAGCAGTGCTCATGGCCGTTGTGGTACTAAGGGAAACAAGCTTGGTCCACAGACGCAACAAACGCAAAGATGGCATATTGGAAGCAAACCCCCACCATTATCAGAAAATGAATTGCTTGAAATTAGGCCTAGGTGAAAATGAGATGGAGTATATCCACTAGGAGGATATTGAGGAAGAAGTGGGAACTTGGGTTCAAGACGTCGACTCTACTAGTATCCCCAAGGACATACTAGGAAACTCAATCCCTATACAAATTTTACTTGTGAATTAACATAGTTATGTTTAACTTAAAAACAAGTGT
Organism: Pseudotsuga menziesii; assembly: GCA_001517045.1. Taxonomy (NCBI): domain Eukaryota; kingdom Viridiplantae; phylum Streptophyta; class Pinopsida; order Pinales; family Pinaceae; genus Pseudotsuga; species Pseudotsuga menziesii. Next base: position 236,817 of record LPNX010661899.1, on the reverse strand, counting down.
GAGTAATGATACATTGTATATTTAAACTAATTTTTGTTGGGATATTATTAAACCACTCATAACTTAGGATAAAATATTTAATCATTATTTAACTAAATTCCTACCACTATCTAGATAGTTGGCATCCGCTTGCACCTTAAAGTCAACACTTGCCATCTATACCCCAAGAATGATTTAATTCTGATTCTAGGTTGATATTGACCACTTTATTGCTTCCTAGAATTAGTAACTGTGCTTTCCTGCAGACTCTGCCTTATTCTTCTTTTATCCAGCTTTTCTATGGATAATGTAAAGCTAGTTAACTAGGAAACTAGTATCTTTTGTTGTCAACCTATCCTCCATGATTTTCTTCCCATTTTCCAGGATTATCATGTTTTTCCATCACTCTTGACAACTCACTCATGCTTTTTCTAATTCGTGAGGTCCTTGACTGATTTGGGAAGTGCTTTAGCCACCTATGGGGGTTTATCATATTTGGTAAGTCTACCTTGTTGAGCTTTATGAGTTGTCTCCATGCAACTCAATTTTACCTATGAAGGATTTAATATTTATGTACACTATTATTCATCATTATCCAATTGAAGGATACACTCCAATATTCATCTCCTTAGTCATGTGATTCAGTCTCTTTTCTTCTCTCTATTTTTCCTGTGTATGCTTGTGAGAATTATCTTAGTGGCAAGATCTATTTCTTGTTTTTCTTCTTAGAATATTTTCTCATATCATTGGAGATATTATTTCTAGATGGTATCAGAGCGCAAGGTTGCTCAATTTATACAGAGTTGAGGAGCGCATCCAGACTCTTATCCCTCTCTGAAGAAGAGCTTGGTCTAAGCTTACAAGATTTTCTCATGCTCTTAGAGCTAAGTGCCCTCCTTCAAATTCTTAGCACTTATCCTCTTAGATAGATATCACTCTGAATAGCATTTGAATCCCCTATTATGTGCACCCAATGTGGTAGTTATCATACCACTTAGGATAACAACCTCCTTGGTAAGTGTGTTATACCAACACTATATATAAGATCATGCATCCCACTGAAACTAAGGCATACATATGTCTATCAAGCATCACCAAAGGACTAGGAGATTTAACTCTCTCCTAGATAAGTGGAAACACTTTTGGAGAAACCCCAAATGATAGCCCACAGTGGTTGGAGGGTTGCCTTATGTCTCTAGTACATTATAGTTGCTTTCGCCTTATATGCACCTCAAGTAACGTGGCAGAAATATTTAAGACAATCGGTGTGTTCTTTCGGAGCAAGTCACAAATCAGGTATTGTCACTTGAAACTTGACTCCTTCGTTTAAGCCAACTCATAGCGAAGTCAAGGGGGGTGGTCCCTAATAAAATAATTAAGGTTGTTTAAGCTAAGCTACAAAAATAAAAGTAATTCTAGGAGTTTGAAAAATTTACTGAAGCAAGAGCAGTGACAATGAATTAAATTCAACACTATGTACATTAATCAACAATCATGACATGCAAATCCACTTAAACAAATAATCGTTAATTAGACTAATGCTAAGAAAGTAAATGAAGCTACTGAAAAGGGAATGGTTTGCAATGCCTCTTTATCAGTTTTAATTTCTTATGGATGAGTGGATTAGAGTGATTTTATTCTTGGTTTGGGCCACTCAAACTTTTATCCTCATTAATAAGTGTAGAGAAATAGTACCAGGTGTCCAACATGGTGAGACATAATCTACTTAATGTAACCCCTTGACTCTGTAGTATGTTCAATGCAAACAACTTACTATGACAATAGAGTTTGGGTGGATTTTCCTATTAAGCTACTGCTAAGTATGCTATTTCTGATTGTTGGCCACCGACTTAGGCAAAGCCCATATTGACTACAAGAGCATAATTGGGGATAAATGACAAAGGTTCAATTACTTTATTGTGAAAAAGGAAAATAAATGAAACAACTAACTACTTTAAGCTAAGAAAAGAAGACTACACTAAGGTTGGTAATTGAAATAAAATGGAAAAAAGGTTCCATGCTACGACAATGACGTGGATCCCCCTAGGGGGTATGGGACCTAGGCACTAGGTAACCCACTTATTTTAGTTATTATTTTTACAACTTTTGGGTGGAGGCCTTTGGGCCATTAGAGATTAGGATCCAACAGGCTTACAAGTTTCATAAAAATTTGATTTCAAGCAAAAGAGGGTCTCCTAAGATCTTAAATGGTATGAATCCTTGAATTTAAGGTAGCTCTTCCTCTTACTTGTTCATCAAAAAGGTAAAATCAGCCACCAACTTTGCACCAAATGTGCTAAATAAGGTGTTATAAGCATTAAAAAAATTACTAGTTTTAAGTACCGAAAGATAAACTTTTAAATGCTAGGCTTAAAAGCTAGATCTACTTGCAAGGATTAAGCTTTAATACTTATATCTAGTGAAAATCATACATACTAAACCATCTAGCCTTTTATAAATAATAATAATAATAATAATAATCTATTTTTAAGGTCACCGCCAAGTGAGACACCAAATTGGTGTATGAGAACCCCTTGTTTGTGGGACAAGGGACCCCCCTCTGCGCGGCGATTTAACTGCTAAAGTCTACAGAGGTGTACATACACTACCCCCCTCTGGGTTTGAACCCGTGACCTCCTAAGAGAAAACACGTGCTCTTAACCATTAGGCCCACTCATGCTGTAATTCTTTAAAAGAAAACTACTTTGACTAAGCATGCAAGATAACAACCAAGGAAGAATTTAAATGAAGTGGAGAGAGGAATAGAAATAAATTGAAAAGCTTGGGAACTTTTGGGCCATGGAGTCTACTAGTGGAGAGTAGAGGGACTATGTTTCTTCATAAGTTCTTGAAGGCGAGGAGGATGCTTACTCACTCAACCCCTTCTCCAAGTAAGTCACTTGCAACTACTTAGAAATCCTTACATATAAATGATTAAACATAAAGGTGCCACCGGCAGCGGAAATTTGGAAAGCATGAAATTTATACCAAAAATACATGCATCTTTAAGAAATCTACAACAAACAAACAAGAGAATAATCAAGCTAGAAATTCTCTTACCCTACAAGGAGATAGCTCCCTTTGCAGGCCCACAGCTAAACCAACAAGTACAATAAAATAAATAGCAGCAAGTTACCTCGTAAACAAAGCAATTGTGATCCACACACATTGATGTACTACACCACAAGTTTGCCTCCAAATCCTTTTATTCCAAAAAATATTACCAATTACAAGAGCAAAGATTAGGTAGCATTTTGATCCTCTAACCATGCCAAATACATGATAGAATGCTTGTTTAAATAACAAATGGGAACCTACGGGGGCACATTTCCCAAGAGATAGTTAACAGAAGTGAGAGAGGGAGCAACAAGGAGTTAACTAGGGTTGATTGAGAGAGATTTGAGGAGATTATGCACCACACCTTCATGAGATATGCACCCTCCTTCTCCTTGTGACACTTCACCATCGAGCAATGTGCCCTCATGGAGAAATGCACCCATATTCATGAGAGATGTGCCACCACTCCAAGGGATAGATCCACCAAACTTTTGATCATAAGTTAACTTAAATTTGATTGGAAATTAAATTTCCACCACTCCAGATGACTCAAACATGTCTCAGACAAGTTCCTTGATTTATGAGATGCTATTTTTTTCTCATTTATTTGAATTTTAAATGTCATTTTCGAAATAAAATCATTTTAAGTTATTAATAATCACTAATTTGACTCTCAAAGTAAGTACATGGGTAAAGTGGGTGCTTTGGGTTAGATAACGAGCAACCCCATGGCAAATAAGTCATAGTACCACTTTTATGACTAATTGAATTTTTACAATTAAAATATCTTGTTTTTTAATGGGAAAATTGTATTTTTGACGAAAAATTTAAAACACCTAGGGTGTCTTCGCACATGTTCATATGAATCAAAAATAATGAATAGCATGGTAACATACATTAACACTAGGATTTAATAACCTTTTAAGGCCTAATCACCAAGACAATTACTCTAGCTTTGGAGGATTGAGTGAAAAAACTCGAAAATTATAAGTCGATGAAAAGCGATATATAATTAACAAGAAAAAAACACTCTAGAGTGATTGAATTGATGACCAAGTCATAAAAATGCCAAGCATTTTACAAAAAGTCATAATGCTTTGTCATCTATTACAATTCCCCCAAGGGGGTATGAACATGCAAAAATTGAAAAAATGGCAAAAAATGGCATGCATGGACTATTGAACACTAATCCTGAACAATTGATTTGTTCAATCTTCAGCAAAACACTAAAAGTCCATCAAGTGCAATTTGGTGGATAACAATAATCATGATTTGAGGGTTACACATTGAGTGTTGAGAATAGTACAATATATCAAACCATGTCATTCATTAAAGATACAACTTAGATGTCAACACCAATGATTTCTCAATACACAAATTTATTTTTTTGTCAAAAAAATATTAATAAGTTGATAGAGATATTTCCAAGTTCTAGTTATATGATAATTTATTTGGTTGTTCTCTCTAAATAAAATTCCATAAACCAATAATATTTATACTAGTTTTACAATTTACTTGTAATTTATTCATTTTTTCCAAAGATATGTATAGTTCTAATATAAATAGTAATTTAGAAAATTACATAATTTTCATTATATATGTTTCTAAGCTATGAGAAGTTTGTGTTCAATGGTCAAATTATTTTTTAATGATTTTTGCAAAAAAATGTCCAAACAATGTTACAAGTAAAAAAAGAGCTTCAAAACTTTTTTCACCTCGACATTTTTAAAAATGTATCTAATAAAAATGATTAAATTGCAAGAATTTTGTCCAAACAATGTTACAAATAAAAACAAGCTTGTGTTGAATGGTCAAAAATATTTTTTATCAATTTTGCAAAAAAAAGGTCCATACAATGTTACAAGAAAAAAAATGTTGCAAAACTTTTTTCACCTCGACATTTTTAAAAATGTATCTAATAAAAACGATTAAATTGCAAGAATTTTGTCCAAACGATGTCACAAATAAAAACAATAGCTTCAAAACTTTTCTATACCTCGACATTTTAAAAAATGTATCTAATAAAAAATACCTTTAATTATTATTAAACATGTTACTACAAAACTATCGATGGTGGAGGCTCCCATCATAACCATATTTCAAGCCATTGTGATGAGTAGCAAGGGAGGTAACAAGAACATCTAGGAGGGGAATGACTACCATTGGAGCAAGAGGTGGCTTTCACAAGAGAATTGTTAGAGGGACACTCAAGCATCATGCAAGGGAGAGGGGTGCTTGCACATGTTTTTAGTTTAAGAGGATTTTATTTTAGTGAGATATTTTGTCATCATAACAAGTAAGTACTCTAAAATTAAGAAGCTTATCTTAGTTTCTACATGGTCTAGTGGGTTGTTATTAAACCATAATGGTAGATATACTTGGAGACAACCTTACCTAGAGTTAAACAAGCTCACACCCTTCATATTGTGAGAGTATCCTTTACCAATCTTGAAGGTTAAGGCGGAGAGATAATATCGAAGTTGGATAACAATCCTGACATTAACAAAATACCTACTTGTCTCTAGCTTTATCCTACAAAGTCCAGTCAAGGGGCAAGATGAATATCTAAAAGGACAAACCCACCAAATCCGAAATAATGGAAAGGAACCTAAAGTGCAACATGTCCTTTCAAGGGTCTTGATTTGCAAAGGGAGACAACCAAATTTAGGCCTTGGGAACATATGAGGTCTTTAGATGCTCAAATAGAATAGAATCCAATTCACGTGTACCTCGATGTAGTGCCCCATATTTTTTATAATTGATCAAGACATATGTATCAAGCAAGAACTAAACCAATACTAGATTGATATTTTGGGATGGTCTTCTTATAAATGTGATATCTATATTTCTCATTTTCTTATGTGTTTATGGATTATCAGTTATAGTATTTTCATGTATGTTATGTTATGTATTGATTATCAACACACTATGCAACTTGAGGAGAACTTCATACTCAAAATGAGAACTCTAGCTATAAAAACTCATATTTTTGCGTCAAAAACACCAAAAACAACCATTGAATTGAAAAGTGATGCTATTAATGACATTTTTTTTTCTCAAAGGATAAAACAACTTTTTTGAAACCTCAGCAACCACAGCTAGTGTCATTGCAATCAAAACCGTAAATCAAGCCCTGAATCAAAAAATGGTCCTCTTTGAATCACCCTCATTTTTATTCTAGGTTAAAATTATATCTTGTTTGGAACCCCAACCTTAACAATAATATTATTGTAATCAAAACCCTAAAATGATGCTCCCGAAATCACTCATAATCACTATGGCACTCTCAGTTTTCTTTTCATGGCTGCAATTACAACTTATTTGAAACCTCAACCCTAACTATTGACGTTGTTGTATTGAAAATACCAAAATCAATCCCTTGATCAAGAAAAGTTGCTATCAATAGCACCACATTCTTCAACGAAATTAAAAACTATAGCATTAAAAAAAATTAATAATCACTTAAAAAACCTTAAAGAACATCTAAAATTTCAAACCACTCAGCTCGGGGGTGGTAGCTGGGTTGAGAGAATTGTATTGTGATAATAGTAATGTTGAAACCACTCAGCTTGGCTAATGACCAATAATTTAGTATTACATAACATAATTTGAAAATGTAAATACTTGAAGTCAAAGTTGATTAATCTTTAGGTTTAATCCCAAGACCTTTGGTTATAGTAATCATAATAGAATTAATCTATTTTTCAATATGATCATTAATTCAAGTTCCTAGTCCACGTGAAGCCTTAGCATCAATGGCATCAGGTGCAAATTCACGTGTTAATTGAGTTCAAGAGTAAGATGGGTCCGTGTGAAATGGACAATCTTTATGACCAGGTTGTTTGAATGTTTGGATGGGTAGTTGTATAATACTCGGGGATTCTATGGCGCTCTTGTTTTTCCTTTTTGGGTGTATCACTACATAATTCTTTGAAATACGATAGCGCCCCTATTCCCCTTTTTGAAGTGAATCGTTACCGAATTTCCTAACTTTCGATAGCACTTCTAATTTTGGTTTTTAATGGGATGTTATCAAAACATAGCATTTGTAATAGTAAGCAGGGATTGTGTATGTTATATGTAGTAAGCAGTATTATACATATATATGTAGTTTTATTTTACCACGTGGTATTAAAAAAAACAGGTGTATGTTTTAGTCTAGTAACATAAAGGTACGTTACAAATTGGTATTAGAGATGAGATTTCAATACTTAGAATCTTGGGAATGTCACATAAAGGTATGTTACAAATTGGTATCAGAGATGAGATTTCAATACTTAGCATCTTGGGAATTTCACGAGTTTGCTTTTGATCAAGCATAAGGTTGCTTGATTTAAAAAGAATTTTTGAAATTTTTGAAAATCTATTGTTGTGTACTGTTGGGATGCTATGTGTAGATATTGCATAGATCATGTATTGTTCTTGGGAACTTATGCAAATCCAAATATGATTTGATTCAATTGTTCAAATCCAAATATGATTATATGTGACACCACAATCAATACTATACTAATTACATCGTATCCAGTGAAATGATATGCAACACAAACAAAAAGCACGGTGATGTAGAGCGTTTATGGGAGTATATTGTAGCATTCCAGACTGGACATGGTAATCTCTTAGCCAGATAATATTGGTTTCCTAAAGCCAGTTGAGAGAATAACATAAGTTAAGCAGCCAACGCAGAGTAGGCATGAGTCTTTAACACCCCCAATAAGTGCACTCTACATTTCAGGTTAAATCATATTTAACAACTAATTAAGGTGTCTTAACCACTTATTAGCATGGCATTTATGAAAATACATGGTGAAAGCCACTAATAAAGCACTAAAATAACATTGATTCAGTCCAAGTTAGCCTATACAACACCACTTACTAATCAGTAAGGCTTGGTCCGCATAATGTTCTCCACGTCTAAAAATAAATCCATTGAGCTCTCATCAAACACATCTCCACTTTTCCATAGGGACATGCTTCCAACACTTGTCTACATTGTGTCGTCATTTCTTTACCACAGAAACCAATTTATCTATTAAAAATCAATCAAAATGGAAATATTTTCCAGTTGTAATGTTGTTGTCAATGCTACTCACATAAATAATAACAATATGTCAACTCACTATAATCCTGTCAATATATAAGTCAGGAAGTGATCATTGTAATCGTGTCAATATATGTCAAGTTACCAATAGCAATCTTCGCTCATGTAACATCCAAAGTTATTGAGGAGGAGGATGTTTTATAACATTATCAAATGGCCAGTAATCGAATGACGTGGACAAAGCCATTAATACTACCGTAAGCATTAATTCACACAAAAAAATTACTTTCCCGTAGTAACCGGCGACATTATAGGAGCACCTAAACCACAAATGTAGAGCCAAAGTAGGAATATGACAATTAATTCATGTTGTATTTGATAGGCCAATTGACAAGAAAGACCACATTAGTTACCAGTGACGAGATTTTGGCTTCAAGCATTGATACATGCTCTCTGGACCATTCTCTCCACCAACATTTGTTAGAGCGAAGAACACGACATGTCGTTGAGCTTCCCTGGTCAATGAATGGTCGAAAGTAAGATTATTTTCGTCACACCCCGCGTGTTTGGGGTCGGACTCGACTGGATTTTTCAAGCTAATTCCCCACTAGAATACACCATAAGTTGACATTCTATGGCATGGAACTCCGACGATGGTGATCGGTTTTATTCTCCGGCAATGGCATCCATATTCCTCCAGCAACAGCGAACTACTTCCGGCGATCAGTCGCGGCAATGTTCTCTGACTCTGGAAATGGTGAATCCACGTATGCATTAAATTGACGCCATCTTCGGATCCACACATTGCAGCCCGCAGATCGTTTCGTCCCAATTCCACCTCGAGTAAGGATGCTTAGTTAATCCATGTTCAATCGGGCGCCATCAACCCAGTGCAAGAGCATCGCGGGTCGTCGTCTTTCTCCTCCTCCTGCATCCCTATAGCTCTTTGCGACCTCCTCCTCCTACATCCATGCAGCGGGTTTCACCCGCATCCTTGCAGCTAGTTTCGCCATGCATCCTTGCAGCTGGTTTCTCCCAATTCTGTCGCTTGCTAGTGTAAAGTGTTTCAGAATTCCTGCAAGGAGCGTTGCACCAAACATGGGTTTAATTGTTGTGTTGCTTCCGGTACCCATTTAAACTCTGCTACTGGGTATTCATTTCCAACTAGAGCAGGGACGAGGATTTAATGCATGTTCAATCGGCCACCATCAACCCAGTCCGAGAGAAAAATAAGTTGTTGTATTTCTCCTCCTCCCACATCCCTACCGCTAGTTGCACCCAGTTATGCCTCCCGTTGGTGCATTTCGTGTAGAATGTTTTGTATTGCCTGCAAGGAGAATTGCACGAGACAGGTTTTCAACTATTGTGCTTCTTCTAGGTAACCATTTAAACTATGGTTCATGTTGATTCAAATTCTTGATTGTTATTCTATGTTTGGAATGGTGCTTAATAATATGTCTTTGGCCTTGTCACGTAACGATTGGTCGCTCGCTTTCCTACATTGACACTGCTTTCTCCATTGAGCACCTGTTTCGACTTCATTTCTAGGTAGTCAAGGCGTGTAAACAAAACCACAAGGTTTCATCAGCTATTGCAGTGCTTCCATATACCCATTTAAACTCCGGTTCAAATTCATGATTTTTATCTCGAACTCAGCAAAATAGATGACTTCGGCATTCCTAATGATTGGCCTAAATAGTTACCGAATTCGGTCGTATCAGGACATTTGTTACTGGAATTCGTCAACTCGATTGTCCCTCTTGTTGACTTGTGGTTAGTCTTGTGTTGGATTAACCTTGTGTTGACCCCTTTTTGTTAACCTTATGTGCAAGTGCCACACTTAAGTGTGGTATGCTACCCTTCATGGTGTCTTATATGAAACCTTCCCCTAAAGTTGCAACGATGTTCTAACATTGATTTATATTTTTCCTAAAAGATATGATATCTTGACCTTACAGGAGTAACCCTAATTTGTTATAAATACAAGCATGGCCTTCATTGTAAAGGCATCTTGAAGAGGTAATTGAGGTAATTGAGGTATGTTGATGTTTGGGGGTTGGTCTTGGATGTGTCATACTCTCATTAAGTTGTTGTATCTTCTGTTGTAATTGTCTAACCCTATCATTCAACACTTTGTCTTTCTCTCTCTTAGGTATGTTTATACCCTCAGGTAAGGGCCAGTCTGTTGTTCCATTTATTGACTTGCCTTTGAGAGGCAACATCTGATCTGAAAGTTAAGTCTAACTATAAGGAACGTTCTTCCCATCAAATAAGTTATTAGATCTGAATTAATTTTGTTTCTGTCAACCAGATTTTTTATTAGTATTGTTGTCTTGTAGATTGTGATTTTATTTTAAGTAATTTTTTTTCTAATTTTAAATTTGCATACAATCGCAATGTTTTGTCAATTTCCCTTGTTTTAACATTTAACAAGGATAATAGTTTCTTATCCACTATTCCCATGTTTGGGTTTATATGGCTTTTCTATTTTTAAGATGGTAAAAGGAATTGTAGCAAACTTATAATTATTTGATTAATATTGGCAAGCTAATTGAGTAATTTATGTCATCTCTCCTAAAGAACTCTATCACATGATGTCCTAGGAAATGAGGGTGACGAGATTGAGCAGTGAGCATTTTTTTTACCATTATATCGATTCTTCCTTATTGTCGTTACCGCGGGAAGGGTTATATTGTAATGGATAATGCTTTAACTCTATATTAGTTTGATTTTACTTCAATTATATTTGAAATTTGATGATGTTAAACTTTATAAATTATTTATTGTAATTTTGAACATTGGTTTGAACCTTCCTTATGTGTGATGATAAAACTTCCATTTATTGCAAGGGACACATATGGACCACATTCATTAAGAGAGAGAGTTAGAAGGGTTTTTCTCCTCTCCTTGCAGTTATCCCTCTTGTTGACTTGTGGTTAGTCTTGTGTTGGCCTAATCTTGTGGTGATTCATCTTTTGTTATCCCTATGTGCAAGCGCCCCCATTCAGTGTGGTACATTACCCTTCGTTATGTATTATATGAAGCCCTCCCCTAAATTTGTAACAGCGTCCTACTATTAAATTATATTTTTTTCTAAAAGGTATGATGTCTTGACCTTATTGGAGTAATCCTAATTCCAGCGAAGGATTAGAAGGAGAACCTTATGGGAGGTCATTGAGTTGCTATAAAGATAAGCCTAGCCTTCATTGTAAAGGCATATTGAAGATTTAATTGAGGTCAATTTTTTAACTTAGTTGTCCAATGGTTTCGGTACTCTTATTTGGATGGTGTCTACAGTTTCAAGGCACATTATGCTTGGTCGTTCAATTGTTTTGGGTTCTTGGACTTATACCACTTATGTCTTGGTTGATGCTTCGGGGATGATCTTGGATGTATTGTACCCTCATTAATTTTGTGTATCTTCCGTTGTAACTGTCTAATCTAATCCTTAACCACTTTGTCTCCCTCTCTCTCATGTATCTCCATACCCTCAGGAAAGGGTCAGTCTTTTGTTCCATCTATTGACTTGCCTTTGAGAGGCAAGATCTCATCTGAAATTTAATTCTAATTTTAAGGAAGGTTCTTCCCATCAAGTAAGTTATCAGACATGGATTAGTTTTGTTTATGTTAACTAGACTTTTTATTACTATTGTTGTTCTGTAGATTATGATTTTATTTTCAGTATTATTTTTTGGCAATTTTAAATTTGCATATAATCACAATGTTTTGTCAAATTCTCTATATTTAACATTTATTGAGGATAATAGTTTCCTCCACACACCTACTGCTTCCAAAGGAAGAGTGGTTCCCTTTAGCAGTAAAAGGGTTAGAGGGACTCAATGATTCGGATTCATATGATCTATCATTTCCGTTATATAATATATATTTAATATATACATGCCTCTTGATGATTCATCTCTCAGGATACATTTATTTTATGCATTTGATGTGATTTTTTATAATCCTATCAGGAACATGTTTCAAAATTTTCAGTTTAGCACCTATATGTGACCACTCGATATCTTATTTATTAGTTGTATCATCATATTTATGTAGCAATGTGTCTATTTATTGTTGTTTCTTCAAATGTTTAAAAAATTAAATAAAAATGAGTTTTTTTGTATTTTTTTGAGGTCTTGCGACATCTTAGAAGATATTCTGACATTTTCTACCATTACCACCAAGATGTTATATGTTGGACCCTTGTCGATACTTTCCCCGAGACAATATATGCAACATTGGTTTGAACCTTCCTTATATGGCGATGATAAAACTTCTATTTGCTTGATGGGAGACATGTGGACCTATACATTAAGAGAGAGAGAGAGTTAGAAGCGTTGTTTTCATTATCTTGCAGTTAGCCCTTTTGTTGACTTGTGGTTGGTCTTGTGTTGGATTAACCTTGTGGTGACCCCTCTTTTGTTATCCCTATGTGCAAGCGCCCCCCTTCAGTGTGGTATCCCACCCTTACTTTTTTCTTATATGAAACCCAACCCTAAAGTTGTAACGATGTCCTAATATTGAATTATATTTTTTCCTAACCTTATTGGAATAATTCTAATTTCAACGAAGGATTAGAAGGAGAATCTTCTAGGATGTCATTGAGTGGCTATAAAGATAAGCCTAGCCTTCATTATAAAGGCATCTTGAAGAGGTAACTAAGGTATGTTTTTTAACTTAGTTTTTCAAGGGTTTATGTTCTCTTATTTGGATGGCGTCTATAGTTTCAAGGCACATTATTATTTTTCTATTAATTGTTTTGGGTTCTTGGACTTGTACCATTTGTTGGTTTTCTTGGCTAATGTTTGGGGGTTGATCTAGTATGTGGCGTACCCTCACTAAGTTGTTGTATCTTCTGTTGTGATTGTGTAACCCTATCCTTCATCACTTTGGCTCCCTCCCTCTCTCTTAGTTATGTTCATACCCTCAAGCAAGGCTCAGCCTTTTGTTCCATCCATTGACTTGCCTCTGAGAGGAAAGATCTTATTTGAAAGTTAAGTCCGAGTATAAGGAAAGTTTTTCACATCAATTAAGTTATCAAATCTAAATTAGTTTTGTTTATGTCAAGTAGAATTTATAATACTAATGTTTTCTTGTAAAGCATGAATTTATTTTCAGTATTATTTTTTTGTAATTTTAAATTTGCATTTAATCACAATGTTTTGTGAAGTGCCCTAGTTTTAACATTTATCAAGGATAATAGTTTCCTCCACACACCTACTACTTGCAAAGGAAGAGTGGTTCTGTTTATCCATAAACGAGGTAGAGGGAATCAATGATTTGGATTCTTATGATCTGTCATTTTCATTGTGCTATGTACTATTTAGTATATACATGCCTCATGATATTTCATCTCATGAGATACATTTATTTTCAGCATGTTATGTGATTTTGTATCAAACTATCAGGAAAATGTTTCAAAACTTCTAGTTTAGGAACGAAAGATGAACACTTAACAACTTATTTATTCATTGTATCATCATATTTATGTAGAGATGTGTCTATTTGATGTTGTTGTTGCTTCATATGTTTAAACTTTTGAAAACAAATGAGTATTTTTGTATTTTTTTTAGGTCTTCGACATTTTCCAAGATATTCCGATATTTTCTACTGATACCACTGAGAATTTATATGATGGACCCTCGTCGATACTTTCCCCGTGAAAATATATGCAACAATGGTTTGAAACTTCTTTATATCATGATGATAAAACTTCTAGTTATTGGATAGGATACATGTTTACCACATACATTAAGAGAGAGAATTAGAAGCGTTGTTTTCCCTAGCTTGTAGTTATCCCTCTTGTTGACTTTTGGCTAGTCTTATGTTGGTTCAACCTTGTAGTGACCCCCTTTTTGTTATCCTTTTGTGCAAGTGCCCCCCTTTAGTATTGTATCCTACCATTCGTCCAAGCGCCCCCATTGAGTGTGGTATACTACCCTATTAGAAAGCACCATTCGTTTAATTATTTCTCCGAATTCAAAATAAGAATAAAGAATTTGAACCAGAGTTTATTTGGCTAACCTGGAAGCAGCATAGTAATTGAACACCTATTTGTGGAATGCTCCTTGCGGGCGGTTTGAAAAAAATTACATAGAATGCACCAACAGTCGGAAGATTTGGGAGCAACCATCTGCAAGGATGCGAGAGGAGGAGAAAGACAACGGCCTATTTTTCTCTCGGACAAGGTTGATGGTGACCGATTGAAAATGCATTAACTCATCGTCCTTGCTCAAGTTGGTGATGGGATGATTTGATCTGCGGGTTGCAGTGCATGGATCATATGACGACATTAATTTAATGGGATGTATATTCACCATTAATGGTATCAATTTAATGGCGTCTACAATTTCAAGGCACATTATGCTTAGGCTTTCAATTGTTTTGGGTTCTTGGACTTGTACTACTTGTTGGTTGTCTTGGTTGATGTTTGGGGGATGATATTGGATGTTCTATACCCTCATTAAGTTGTTGTATATTTCGTTGTAACTGTCTAACCCTATCCTTGAGAACTTTGGCTCCCTCTCTCTCATCTATGTTCATACCTTCAAGCAAGGGTCAGTCTTTTGTTCCATCTATTGACTTGCCTCTGAGAGGCAAGATCTAATCTAAAAGTTAAGTTTGAGTATAAGGAAGGTTCTTCCCATCAAGTAAGTTATCATATCTGAATTGTTTTTTTTTAAGTCAACTAGATTTTTTATTACTACTGTCATCCTGTAGGTTGTGATTTTATTTTTAGTATTATTTTTTTTGCAATTTTAAATTTGCATATAATCGCAATGTTTTGTCAATTTCCCTGGTTTTAACATTTATCAAGGTTAATAGTTTCGTCCACACACCTACTACATCTAGAGGAAGAGTGGTTCCCTTTAGCCATTAAAGGGGTAGAGGGAATCAATGATTCGGATTACTATGATTTGTCATTTTCATTGTATTATTTACTATTCAGTATCTATGTGTCTGATGATGATTCCTCTCATGAGATAAATTTATTTTCAACATTTTATGTGATTGTGTATCATCCTATTAGGAACATGATTCAAAATCTTCAGTTTAGTAACGATATGTTACCACTTTACATCTTATTTATTAGTTGTATCATCATATTTATGTAGCAATGTTCCTATTTGATGTTATCGTATCCTTAGATGTTTAAACAATTGAAAAAAATGAGTATATTTTGTAATTTTTTTAGTTCTTGTGACATTTTCTGACATATTCTGATATTTTCTATCG
This sequence comes from Pseudotsuga menziesii, assembly GCA_001517045.1. Classification (NCBI taxonomy): domain Eukaryota; kingdom Viridiplantae; phylum Streptophyta; class Pinopsida; order Pinales; family Pinaceae; genus Pseudotsuga; species Pseudotsuga menziesii. Next base: position 221,504 of record LPNX010661899.1, on the reverse strand, counting down.
ATACCACCAAGAATTTATATGTTGGACCATCGAGAATACTTTCCCCGAGACAATATATGCATCATTGGTTTGAACCTTACTTATACGTGATGATAAAACTTCCAGTTATTGCATGGGACACATGTGGACCACATAGATTAAGAGATAGTTCCCCTCCTTGCAGTTATCCCTTTTGTTGAATTATGGTTAGTCTTTTGTTGGATAAACCTTGTGTTGACCCCTCTTTTGTTAGCTCTATGTACAAGTGCCCCCCTTCAGTGTGGTATCCTGCCGTTCATTTTTTCTTATATCAAACCCTCCCCTAAAGTTTTAACAACATCCTAATATTGAATAATATTTTTTCCTAAAAGATATGATGTCTTGACCTTTTTGGATTAATCCTAATTCAACAAAGGATTAGAAGGAGAACTTTCTGGGAGGTCATTGAGTGGTTGTAAATATTATCCTAGCCTTTATTATAAAAGCATATTGACGAGGTAATTGAGGTCTTTTTTTTAACTTAGTTTTTCAAGGGTTTCAGTGCCCTTATTTGGATGGTGTATACAGTTTCAAGGAACATTATCCTTTGGCGTTCAATTGTTTTGGGTTCTTGGACTTGTACCACTTGTTGGTTGTCTTGGTTGATGTTTGGGGGCTTATCTTGGATGTGTCATACCTTCACTAAGATGTTGTATATTCCGCTATAATTGTCTAACCCTATCCTTTAGCTCTTTGTCTCCCTCTCTCTCAAGTATGCGCATACCCTCAGGAAAGCGTTAGTCTTTTGCTCCATCTATTGACCTGCCTCTTAGAGGCAAGATTTGATCTGAAATTTAAGTCTGAGTATAATGAAGGTTCTTCCCATCAAGTAAGTTATCATAGATAAATAAGTTTTGTTTCTGTCAATTAAAGTTTTTATTACTATTGTTGTCTTGTAGATTGATTTTATTTTCAGTATTATTTTTTTTGCAATTTGAAAATTTTTAAAATTTGCATCTATAATCACAATGTTTTGTCAATTTCCCTGGTTTTAACATTTATCAAGGATAATAGTTTCCTCCACACACCTACTGCTTCCAAAGGAAGAGTGGTGCCCTTTAGCCATAAAAGGGGTGGAGGGAATCAATGGTTCTGATTCCTATGAGATGTCATTTTTGTTGTATTATGTACTATTTAGTATATATATGTCTCATGATGATTCATCTCATGAGATACATTTATTTTCAGCATTTGATGTGATTGTGTATTGTCCTATTAGGAACATGTTTCAAAATTTTCAATTTAGGAGAGAAAGGCGACCACTTGACATCTTATTTATTAGTTGTATCATCATATTTATGTAGCATTGTGTCCATTTAATGTTGTTGTTTCTTCATATGTTTAAAAATTTGAAAAAAATGAGTATTTCTGTATTTTTTTGTGGTCTTGCGAAATTTTCCAAGATATTCTGATATTTTATGCCAATACCACTGAGATGTTATATGTTATACCCTCATCAATACTTCGCTCAAGACAATATATGAAACATTGGTTTGAACCTTCCTTATATGGTGATGAACAAACTTCCAGTTATTGCATGGGCCACATGTGGACCACATACATTGAGAGAGAGAGAGAGTTGGAAGCGTTGTTTTCACCTCCTTGCAGTTAGCCCTCTTGTTGACTTGTGGTTAGTCTTGTTTTGTCTTAGTCATGTTGACTTTATGTACGCAAAGGAATATAATTTATTGTTGATTTTCTCGTTAGTTTTATATACTTTAGTCATTCTACTATCAAGAATAATTACATATATACAACATTTGTTTTCGTTGAGATTCTACCTAGTAAATAGTCTCTTAACATGGGTTTTTTTGTTTGATTGTGAATGGTTGTGCACTTTATCTATGCCTGCAGTTTATTTGGGTATGTTTCCTAATTATGAAAAGGAATTTCCCTCATTGAAATTTGGGTTCTTTGTCAACATTTATATGCTTTTCAATCCATTAAGAGTCACCCCCCAAACTGTAATTGGAATTTTTTTAACTTCAACGTTTTTCCAAGAGAAACTCCTCAATTAGCTTCAAATTATACTCAGAATATGCATGAATTAAGATACAAAGTATAGTACCCCTATTTTCCCCTCTAATACGCAGTTGGATTGAATTTTACACTCATGGGACAATGATCACTAATTTATTAATCAATCCCCTTAATTGAACACTAATCTCCTAATCAAACCCCTTTATCTTCGTATCTCCCTTAGCTTTGATCCAAGTAACCCTTATATTGTTCAATGTTGAAATCCCTATCACTGTTAATTTTTTTTGTGCATGTGTTGAACACATTAAAGCTGAATATGTTTCTTGATCCAATGAGAGTTACAAGGTTTTTACTCCCCTCCTTGCAGCTAGCCCTCTTGTTGATTTGTGGTTAGTCTTGTGTTGGCTTAACCTTTTGTTGAACCATCATTAAATTGTTGTATCTGTGTAACCCTATCCTTGAGCACTCTCTCTCTCTCTCTCTCTCTCTCTGGTATGTTCATACCCTCAGGTAAGGTTCGGCGTTTTGTTCCATTTATCGACTTGCCTCTGAGAGGCAAGATCTTATCTGCAAATTAAGTATGAGTATAAGGAAGTTTATTCCCATCAAGTTAACATATCTAAATTAGTTTTTTATGTTAACTATAGTTTATAATTATATTGTTGTCTTATAGATTGTGATTTTATTTTCAGTATTATTTTTTTGCCATTTTAAATTTGCATTTAATCACAATGTTTTGTCAATTTCCTTAGTTTTAACATTTATCTAGGATAACAGTTTCCTATCTCCCATTCCCATATTAGGTTCATGTGGTTTGTCTATTTTTGAGATGGTAAATGGAATTGTTGCAAACTTATAATTATTTGATTAATATTGGCAAGCTAATTGCGTAATTTATGTCAGCACTCCCAAAGAATTCTATCACATGATGCCTCGGGTAATGAGGGTAATTCTTGATTCTTCCTTATTATCCTTGCCGCAAGCAGGGTTATATTGTAATGGATAATAATTTTCCCCAGTTAATGGATAATGGGTAATGTAACTATGCACTGAGTGGAACTTTGCCCCAGCAGAAACTCTTCCATGACTAGAACTGTGCCATGGCTGGAACTCTTCCTCGGTTAGAACTCTTCCCAGGTTGGAACTCTACCCTGACTTTGACTGTGCCCCAGTTGGAACTGAGCCTTAGCTGGAGCTTTATCGCAGTAGGAACTCTGACCTGACTGAGACTGTGCCCCGACTGGAACTGAGCCTCAGCTGGAACTTTGTCGTAGTAGGAACTCTGACCTATAAGAGATTACCATAAGCTAATATTTATGCTTATGTTATGGTAATATCTTATAGGTCAGAGTTCCTACTGTGACAACGTTCCAGTTGAGGCTTGGTTCCAGTCGAGGCACAGATCTAGCCAAGGAAAATTTCCAGCCTGGGAAGAGTAGTCGAGGCACGCTTATGGTAATATCTTTAGCCAGAGAATATTGGTCGCCTACATCTGGTTGAGAGGATAGCATAAGCTAAGAAGCCAAAGTAGAGTGGGAAACGAAGGAATATGTCTCCTTGTTCATGAGACATTCAGTAAAACAATGACTTTTGTTGCCCAGGTTATGAGGAAAATACTCTATCAGGGTTATGACATCACTAACTTGGATAATATTGAGCTCAATCAAGAAGTGATCATTGTAATCCTTCCAATATATGTCAAGTTACTAATATCAATATTTTCTCATGTAACTCCCAAATTTGTCGAGGAGGATGATGTTGTATAACATTATCAAATGGGTAATCGAATGACGTAGCCAAATCCATTAATGCTACCATAAGCATTAATTCACAAAAAAATCACTTTCCCGTAGTAATCGGTGACATTATAGGAGCACCTCAACCACATCTGTAGAGCCAAAGTAGGAATATGACAATTAATTCATGTTTTCGTTGATAGACCAATTGACAAGAAATACCACATTAGTTACCAGTGACGAGATTTGGGCTTCAAGCATTGATACATTCTCTCTAGGCCATTCTCTCTACCAACATTTGTTAGAGAGAAGAACAGGACATGTCGTTGAGTTTCCCTGGTCAATGAATGTTCGAAAGTAAGATTATTGTCGTCACACCCAACGCGTTTGGGGTCAAACTCAAATTCCTTTTCTAATTTAATTTTCCAATGGAATAGAGCATAAGGTGACGTTCCCCGAAATGGAACTCCGATGATGGTGACTGATTTCATCCTCTGAAAATGGTGTCCATATTCTTCTGGCAACGATAAACTACTTTTGGCAACTTGTCATGGCAACGTTTTTCGACTCCAAAAACGGTGAATCAGTGTAAGAATTAAATTGACACCATCATCGGATCCACACATTGCAACCTGCATATTGTGTCATCCCAATGCCACCTTGAACAAGGACGCTTAGTTAATGCATGTTCAATCAAGGACCATCAACCTATTCCGAGAGTGTCTCAGGTCGTCATCTTTCTCCTCCTCCTGCATCCCTACAATTCTTTGCCACCTCCTCCTTGTACATCCCTGTAGTTGGTTTCACCCTGCGTCCCTGTAGATCGTTTCACCTAATTCTATATCCATCTGGTATAAAGTGTTTCAGAATTCCCTCAACGAGTATTGCACCAAATAGGGGTTCAACTACTGTGTAGCTTCCAGGTACCCATTTAAACTCTGCTACTAGGTATTCATTGCCAACTCGAGCAAGGATGAGGATTTAATGCATGTTCAATCGAAAACCATCAACCTAATCCGAGAGAAAAAATGGGTTTTCATCTCTCTCCTCCTCCTACATCCCTACAACTGGTTGCACCCAATTCTTCTACCCCCTGGTGCAATTCGCGTAAAGTGTTTCGAACTTTCTACAAGGAGCATTGCACCAGAGAGGGTTTCACCTGTTGTGCTTCTTCCAGGAAACCATTTAAACTATGGTTCATGTTATTGATTCAAGTTCTTAATTGTTATTCCAAGTTCGAAATGGTGCTAAATAATAGGTCTTTGGCCTTAGCACTTAACGATTGGTTGCTCGCTTTCCTATAGTGACCATGTTTCCTCCATCGAGCACCTGTTTTGACTTCATTTCTAGGTAGTCAAGGTGTGTAAAGAAAACCAAAAGACTGATTTAGCTACTGCAGTGCTTCCAGGTACCCATTTAAACTCTGGTTCAAATTCATGATCTTTATCTCAAATTCAAAATAGTAGTTGAGCTTCGGCACACCTAATGATTGGCCTAAACAGTTACCAAATTCGATCATATCAGGCTATTTGTTACAGGAATTCGTTAATTCGATCATCCTTCTTGTTGACTTGCGATTAGTCTTGTGTTGGCTTAACCTTGTGTTGAACCCTCTTTTGTTAACCCTAAGCAGCAATTGCCACACTTCTGGTAGGTCATTGAGTGGCTATAAATACAAGCTTAGCCTTATTTGTAAAGGCATCTTGAAAAGGTAATTGAATTTTGTTGGCTATCTTAGTTGATGTTTGGAGGTTGATATTGGATGTGGCGTACTCTCATTAAGTTGTTGTATCTTCAGTTGTAACTGTCTAACCCTATCCTTCAACACTTTCTCTCTCTCTCTCTCCTAGGTATTTTCATACCCTCAGGTAACAGTCAGTATGTTGTTCCATTTATTGACTTTCCTCTGAGAGGAAACATCCAATCTGAAAGTTAAGTCTGAGTATAAGGAACTTTCTTCTGATCAAATAAGTTATTAGATCTAAATTAATTTTGTTTTTGTCAACTAGATTTTTATTACTATTGTTGTCCTATAGATTGTGATTTTATTTTCAGTATTATTTATTTTGCAATTTTAAATTTGGATGCAATCACAATGTTTTATCAATTTCCCTAGTTTTAACATTTAACAAGGATAATAGTTTCATATCCACCATTCCCATGTTTGGGTTTATATGGCTTCTCTATTTTTGGGATGGTAAAAGGAATTGTAACAAACCTATAATTATTTGATTAATATTCACAAGCTAATTGAGTAATTTATTCCATCACTCCCAAAGATCTCTATCACGTGATGTCTTAGGAAATGGGGGTGATAAGGTTGAGCAGTGAGCATTTTTTTCACTATTATCTCGATTCTTCCATATTGTCCCTGCCATAGGAAGGTTTATATTGTAATGGATAATGCTTTAATCTATATTAGTTTTCTTTCACTTCAATTATTTTTCAAACTTTATAAATTATTTATTGTAATTTTTAAAATTGGATTGAACCTTCCTTATATGTAATGATAAAAATTACATTTATTGCATGGGACACATGTGGACCACATACATTGAGAGATATAGTTAAAAGAGTCGTTCTCCCCTCCTTGCAGTTATCCCTCTCATTGACGTGTGGTTAGCTTTGTGTTGGATTAACCTTTTGGTGACCCATGTTTTGTTAGCCCTATGTGCAAGCGCCCCCCTTCAGTGTGGTATACTACCCTTCGTCGTGTCTTATATGAATCCCTCCCCTAAAGTTGTAACAACTTCCTAATATTGAATTATATTTTTTCCTAAAAGCTATGATGTCTTGACCTTATTAAAGTAATCCTAATTTCAGCAAAGAATTAGAAGGAGAGCCTTCTAGGAGGTGATTGAGTTTCTATAAATATAAGCCTAGCCTTCATTGTAAAGGAATCTTGAAGAGGTAATTGAGGACTATTTTTAACTTAGTAGTTCAAGGGTTTTAGTACTCTTATTTGGAAGGTGTCTACAGTTTTAAGGCACATTATGCTTGGGCGTTCAATTGTTTTGCGTTCTAGACTTGTACCACTTATTGGATGTCTTGGTTGATGTTTCGAGGATAATATTGGATGTTTCGTACCCTCCTTAAGTTGTTGTATATTCTACTGTAGATGTCTAACCCTATCCTTAATCCCTTTGTCTCCCTCTCTATCATGTATGTTCATACCCTCAGGAAAAGGTCAGTCTTTTGTTCCATCTAATGAATTTCCTCTGAGAGGCAAGATATGATCTGAAAGTCAAGTTTAATTATAAGGAAGGTTCTTCCCATCAATTAAGTTATAAGATCTGAATTAGTTTTGTTTATGTTAACTAGATTTTGTATTACTATTTTTGTCCTATAGATTGTGATTTTATTTTCAGTGTTATTTTTTGGCAATTTTAAATTTGCATATAATCACAATGTTTTGATAGTTTCCCTAAAGTTTATCATTAATTAAGGACAATAGTTTCATCCACACACCTACTCCTTTTGGAGGAAGTGTGGTGCCCTTTATCTATAAAAGGGTTAGAAGGAATCAATGATTTAGATTCCTATGATCTATCATTTTCGTTGTATTATGTACTATTTATAATATACATGCCTCATGAAGATTTATCTCATGAGATACATTTATTTCCCACATTTGATGTGATTTTGTATCATCCTATTAGGAACATGTTTCGGAATTTTTAGTTTAATAATGATATGTGACCACTCGACATCTTATTTATTTTTGGTATCATCATATTTATGTAGCAATGTTTATATTTGTTGTTGTTGCTTCAGATGTTTAAAAAATTAAGTAAAAGTGAGTATTTTTGTATTTTTTTTAGGTCTTGCGAAATTTTAGAAGATATTCCGATATTTTTTACCAATAATAGCAAGACATTATATGTTGGACCTGTGTCGATACTTTCATCGAGACAATATATGCAACATTGGTTTGAACCTTCCTTACACGGTGATGATAAAACTTCTAGTTATTGGATGGGATACATGTGGATCTATACACTAAGAGAGAGAGTTAGACGTGTTGTTTTCACCATCTTGCAGTTAGCCCTCTTGTTGACTTGGGGTTAGTATTGTGTTGGATTAACCATGTGGCGACCCCTCTTTTAGTAGCCCTATGTGCAAGCACCCCCTTCAGTGTGGTATCCTACCCTTCATTTTTTCTTATATGAAACCATCCCCTAAAGTTGTAATGATGTACTAATCTTGAATTATATTTTTTCCTAAAAGGTATGAAGTCTTGACCTTATTGGAGTAATTCTAATTTCAATTAAGGATTAGAAGGAGAATATTCTAGGAGGTCATTGAGTGGCTATAAAGATAAGCCTAGCTTTCATTGTAAAGGCATCTTGAAGAGGTAATTGAGGACTATATTTTTAACTTAGTTGTTCAAGGGATTCAGTACTCTTATTTGGATGGATTTTACAGTTTTAAGGCACATTATGCTTGGGAATTCAATGGTCTTGGGTTCTTGGACTTGTACCACTTGTTGGATGTCTTGGTTGATATTTGGGCGTTGATATTGTATGTGTCGTACCCTCATTAAGTTGTTGTATCTTTCGTTGTAACTGTCTAACCCTATCCTTGAGCATTTTGTCTCCCTCTCTCGCATCTATGTTCATACCCTCAGGAAAGGGTCAGTCTTTTGTTCTATATATTGAATTGCCTCTAAGAGGCAAGATCTTATCTAAATGTTGAGTCTGAGTATAAGGAAGGTTCTTCCAATCAAATAAGTTATTATATCTGAATTAGTTTTGTTTAAGTCAACTAGATTTTGTATTATTACTATTGTCCTGTGGATTGTGATTTTATTTTCAATATTATTTTTTTTCAATTTTAAATTTGCATATAATCACAATGTTTTGTCAATTGCCCTCATTTTAACATTTATCGAGGATAATAGTTTCCTCCACACACCTACTGCATCTAGAGGAAGAGTGGTTCCCTTTAGCCATAAAATGGGTAGAGGGAATCGATGATTCGGATTGCTATGTTCTGTCATTTTCATTCTATGATGTACTATTTAGTATCTATGTGCCCAATGATGATTCATCTCAGGAAATAAATTTATTTTGAGCATTCTATGTGATTTTGTATCATCCTATCAGGAACATGATTCAAAATTTCCAGTTTAGACTCGATATGTGACCACTTGACATCGTATTATTAGTCGTATCATCATATTTATGTAGCAATGTGCCTATTTGATGTTGTTGTTTCTTCATATGCTTAAAATTTTGAAAAAAATGAGTATTTTTGTATTTTTTTTTAGTTATTTCAACATTTTCCGAGTGTTAGAATAATCAACCCATAGTTAGCTACCTTAGACATTAATTAATTCATTTTTGTCTTATTTGCCTAGTTCCCATATTCCACCTTATGCAAGTTGTCCTCCACATGTCCAAAGTGGTCAAACTTGCTAAAATTGAGTCATGGAGCGCTTGGGAAACCACTTGGAATCAAATCTACTTTATTCCTGGCCTTCCTAGCGCATGTCTGCTTTTTTCTGCTTTATTGTCTGATTTTGCTGTGTTTTAAGGCAATTGGGAAAGTTTGACTAGGTGAAGTTAACTTGTTTTTTGTCCTCATTATCCTCCACTCTTTTCTTCTAAGAAAAGCATGTATGAGTTGTCCTTCCATCATATATTAGCTTGCCTAATTGATTTTTCCAATTCGTGAGCTTCTAGACAGATTTGGAAACTGCTTTATGCACATATGGGGGATTTGCTTAGATTTAGTAAGCCTGCTTTTGACCAAATTCGAATGGCATCCTTATGCATTCGAATCTCTCATGTAATTATTTATTGTGGCAGCCTATGACTTCACAGGGTTGGCTATTGTACAATTATTCAATACAGATTAGTGTTCTGCTCCATATTCAGTCTCCTTTGTGTGTAATTTGCATGTGTAATTGGCAATTTTTGTGAGTGTAATTGTTCTAACACCTGTGTTCAATTTCCACACCAAGATATTTCGATATTTTCTATCGATACCACCGAGAAGTTATATGTTTGACCATCACCAATACTTTCCCCAATACAATATATGCATCATTAGTTTGAACCTTCCCTATACGTGATGATAAAACTTCCAGTTATTTCATGGGACACGTGTGAACCACATAGATTGAGAGAGAGAGTTAGAAGGGTTGTTTTATCCTCCTTGCAGTTAGCCCTTTTGTTGAATTATGGTTATTCTTGTGTTGGTTTAACCTTGTGTTGACCCCTCTTTTGTTATCCCATGTGCAAGTGCCACCCTTCAATGTGGTATCCTACCCTTCCTTTTTTCTTATATGAAACCCTCTTCTAAAGTTGTAACAATGTCCTAATATTGAATTATATTTTTTCTTAAAATTTATGACGTCTTGACCTTATTAGAATAATCCTAATTTTGGTGAAGGATTAGAAGCAGAACCTTATGGGAGGTCATTGAGTGACTATAAAGATAAGCCTATCCTTCATTGTAAAGACATCTTGAAGAGGTAATTGAGATTTGTTTTTTAACTTAGTTGTTCAAGGGTTTTGGTACTCTTGTTTTGATGGCCTCTACAGTTTCAAGGAAAATAATGCTTGGGCATTCAATTGTTTTGTTTTCTTGGACTTGTACCACCAAGGATGATTTTAAGGGTGAATTTTAGCCCATGGGAGAATTTTAAGGGGTCATCAAAAAAGTTTGGGCAGATTTTTAATATGAAAATGGTTTTTTATTTAATATATATTTAGCCCAATATTTATTAAACCCCATAACTGCCACAAATCAAATCGCCTACACCATGAATCAAGGAAAATGGGGAAAATGTAATTTAGCCCACTCAATTATGGCTCAAATATTGACTTCGCCCTGATTGTTTCAGTAATGGAGGTGAATAACACTCATATCTCCCGAATATTTCAGTTTTGGAGGAGAAACGCAGATGGTTCGCCTCGATTTATGGATGATAGGGTAAATATTTGGTATTTCTCCCTATAATTTATGGATTTTATGGTAATGCAAAGGTAGTTCGCCCCCAATTTATGGATCATTAGGTAAAATGGACTTAGTTCTCCCTCGATTTAGGTAAAATGGACTTAGTTCGTCCTCAATTTTTGTTTGTGGAGCAATTATTTTGCTATTCCAGTTATCATTACCTCCCCATCCTTGTCCAAATTGTCCTTCGTCTGTCGATTTTCAATAATGGAGGAGTGGATACAAAGGTTTTACTTCCAAGTTTTAATAGTGGGATTTTAGGGTTTCAACCTCCAAGAATCCAAATTACTCCAAAATGATCTATATTTGAGAAAAATAATGAATGATTTAGTCAATTGGGGACGTTTTTGTACCTATATAATGTTGCAAGAGTCAGCATGAAGGTTAATTTCAATTGAAAATTGTGTCTTTACAGTGGTTGAGTGGAAACCCACACTCAGTGGCTAACTCCTGAGTGGAAAATATATGCATTCATTCAAGGTTCCTTCTATCTGCATACTTTATACAGGTTAGTTTCTTCTTTAAATTATTTCTTCTCTGGTTTATAGTAGAAGGTTGAAGCTGATAAAAAAAGGGCATTCTCCTAGTGTGGAAGAATTATGTCTCCCAACCTTGAATATAGAGTAAATTAGTGCTTGAAATTATGAGAAAAACTATTTCAATATGTTAATAGATTAGTTGTGACCTTGCTAACCTTCCTGTGGTTGGGTCATAGTCTTGCTTAGGTTGTTAAACCTTACTAAAGTTTGAACCTTCCTAGGATGATTCTGTGTCTGTATTGATGATTCTATGTTGGGTCATGACATTTGTGACCTTGCTTGACCTTGTGTACTATTGTAGATAGGGACATGACTATGTGGGATTCCAGATATGGCTTGTGAATCTTGTGGGCTTCTAGATCTGATCCATGATTCATGAACCCTTGTGGGATTCTATTATCGACCTGATGTCGAAAATAGAAAATCGGGGAATTTAGTTGAATTTTTATGTATTTTTGTCCCAAATTTCTGATCCCGATGTCGAAAATCAGAAATCGGGTTTTGTCTTGAGCACTTTTGAAATCAATCAGAAATTCTTTGTCCCAACTTCCTGATTGAAATCAATCAAGAAAATTTCCTTCTTTGATTTTATTTTCTCGATTTCCCTATCCCGATGTCGGAGATCAGAGTTCGATAGTCTAGTAAGTAGATTTTAAGGAATTCTGATTTCTCGATCCCGATTGTCAGAAATCGAAAATATTTGCAATAATTTTATGGTTTTGTATCCCGACTTTTCGATCCTGATGTCGGAAATTGGAAATAGAGAAAATTTAGTTGAATTTTATGTGCTTTTGTCCCTACTTTCTTATCCCGATGTATGAAATAGGAAATAGGGGTTTTCTTGAGCACTTGCTATTTTCTTTCCATTTTTTTGATCTCGATGTCGGAAATCAGGTTTCACCCTTCCAAAATTCGGTTTCGTATTTCCAATCCTGGCCTCGATGTGTGTGTGTTTCTTTATATTGGATCAATCTGCATCGTTCAACCAGATCGATCAACGGTCACGATCACTCCTCGTCCTTAGCCATTTCTTGGGTTTTATTTATTGGTTTTTCGCATTGTTTTTGTTATTTTTTACTGTGTGTATCACTGTAGTGGCTTCGGTTCCCACTGAAGAAATCTATTACTGTCCTCTAATGAATCCCTTGCATTGTCAACTGGTAAGTGATTTTTCCTCTTCTCTGTTTGGTTTACAAGTTAAATAATCTATTTTATTGTTGATTTTATCCCCATGTTCACCATGGTAAACATGGCATGAAGTGCGAGATCCAAAATCCTCATAGACGAGTTGAAATATAGTGACCCCAATGATGGGGTATATACTGACACCGAGGGAGCTCTAACTAAAACATTCACCCTGGATTGGGATCGTATCTACTCTATATTTGATAATGATGAATTGTCCAAGGTAGAGAATGATGTCTGGGCCTTCCAGAACCTCGCTAAATACCAAATCCATGTGATTGTTTCTCTCCCACCTGTCATGTCTTACACAGATGTCGACTGCTGGTTGGTTGAACTTGTCGACCCCAACACATAGATGTTTAGGGATGCTAGTAAATCCCCTCTAGTAACCTTCAAACCAGAATTCATTGCAGGGAGGTATTCCCTGAGGACCCCCCAACAGTTACTCACTGAAGAATTCCTGAAAAATTCAAGTCCCAAATTCAATATTGATGAATTGATCAAATATTGGATGGATGAGCCAATTCTTTATGCTCATAGACCTAATAGACAATGTCCCATTGTCTTGTTCAAATAACCTTATTCATTGCTCATTATCATGTTCTCCAAATTGTATGGCCTTCCCAACTACTCACACTTCAGGACTGAATGGGATCCTATATCCTATCACATCATTTCCACTGGCCAATCATTTAACTAGGCTCAAATACTATTAGTGGTTTTGTGGGATGTTATTTCACAAGCACAACAGACCACATCATCCAAAAAAACCAAGTTTTATGTTTATGCTTACGTGGTAGATATCATCTGCTCTTTCTTTTCCTTCCCCACTATGAATTGGAAGTGGACCAAGCAAAGTCCACTTGTTCACATCTATTGTTCAGCATTGTGGGAGGACAATTATATTCCTCTTATTTATGAAATATGTGATTAATTTATTGGAGCAATTTATTTCATGTTATACAGGAAAGATGCCCCAATTTTGTCTGAGTAGGCTAAGTCCTTAGTCTCCACCATGGGATTCTGGTACATGGGTGAATATTTCACATATATAAGAATTTGGGGCAGCATGTATGTGCATTTACAGGGGTCGCTACCTCAGAAAAAAGACAAAGGTAAACAAGTAGTGGGATCAACACAGGATCCACAACCCTTGGACACTCTTAATGCATTCATAAAGCAGGAAGAGAAATTGAAAAACAAATCCCAACCTCTTCCCATTTTATCTACATCTGTCCAAATGCCATCCATTATTTCTACCATGAAGCCACAACCAATCAAGATTAATATAGAAGTTGAAGTGTCCATTATGGATGGAAGTGATTTGGTGGAAGAAGTTACTCATTCTTCTACCCATTTTTTAACCATCACTTCATCTACATCTACAACCTTTGTTGGCTCATCAATATTACCTTGTTTTACAAGTCTTCTAATGGACGTATCTCAGAATATCCAATTTGACAATGACCCACAAGGTGGAGTGTCCATGGATATTTCTCCTGATTTGACCACTTCACCCATCACATCACCCATTTCATTTCCTAGTACATACTTCACCATTCCTTTATCATCCTCTACTTCCATATCCCAACATATTATTCCAGTCGAGATTACTGTTAGCTCTGGTGAGATTCAAACTTTTTCCTTAACTATTTTTACCATTCCTACACCCATGACTATCTCACCCACAACACTTGTTCCCAACCAGACCTTACAGTCCTCCCAGTTGGTATTCACTATCCCTCAGTGTTTCACTACACAACCGATGCCTCTAGTCACTCTCACAGATATGTCTACTACTTCCTCTGAGATTATTGCAGACTTTGGAGAAGAGTTTGTGGTTTCTCTTGATGACTATTACTAGATTAAAACAGACAAAGCAGTTGTAAAGAGGGATTCCACGAGGACCAAGAAATGAACTATTGTGCAGGGAGCTATGCCAAATCAAGTCATATAGAAGAAAACCTCTACTGATATAAGGAGCAAAGCAATGGAGACAACAGTAGCAATGGGGGATTTTACTGGTGCAAATTTTGATACAGTCGCCTCATTGAATCAAGCTATTGACCAAGAAAAATAACATGTTCAACCCTTGACTAGGGAAAGGAGGAAATACTGTGAAATCATTCCAAGGAGTTAGAGAACTTGAAAACACAACATTTTTGCAGACCTCACTACTGTGAAAAAGGCTAATGATGATTTGGCCAAGAATTTGGTAGAGGAGAAAGTTAAAGTTGCTTGATTGCAAAGTGAACTCAGTGATGTTAAGCAACAGATAGTTTTGTCTCAGTCTCAAACTACTAATTCTTCATTTGTGTAGTTTTCAAAGAAGGAATTCAATGAATTTGCATTGCAGGTAAATGACAGGTATACCCAGCAGCTGACTGCATTGTTTGAAGAATTGAGTCAAATTCAAGAAGATTACAATACTTTTGAGCATCAATCTGATCTATTGGAAGATCATATGGAAAGAAGAAAATTTTATTTTAATGCTATGGAATGGGTCATTGACTGGAAGGAACACATCAAGGAATGTCCTTAGGAAAGGGTCAGTATTTTGTTCCATATATTGAATTTCCTCTAAGAGGCAAGATCTTATCTAAATGTTAAGTCTGAATCTAAGGAAGTTTCTTCCAATCAAGTAAGTTATTATATCTGAATTAGTTTTGTTTAATTGAACTAGATTTTGTATTACTGCTAGTGTCCTATGTGTTGTGATTTTATTTTCAATATTTTTTTTTTGCAATTTTAAATTTGCATTTAATCACAATGTTTTGTCAATTGCCCTGGTTTTAACATTTATCAAGGATAATAGTTTCCTCCAAACACCTACTACATCTGGAGGAAGAGCGGTTCCATTTATCCATAAAATGGGTAGAGGGAATCAATCATTCGGATTACTATGTTCTATCATTTTCATTCTATTATGTACTATTTAGTATCTACGTGCCCGATGATGATTCATCTCGTGAGATAAATTTATTTTCAACATTCTATGTGATTTTGTATCATCCTATTGGGAACATGATTCAAATTTTCAATTTAGACTCAATATGTGACCACTTGACATCATGTTTATTCGTTGTATCATCATATTTATGTAGCAATGTGCCTCTTTGATGTTGTTGTCATTTCAGATGCTTAAAATTTTGAAAAAAATGAGTATTTTTGTATTTTTTTAGTTCTTTCGACATTTTCTGAGATATTTAGATATTATCTATCGATACCACCGAGAAGTTATATGTTGTACCATCTCCAATACTTTCCCTGAGACAATATATGCATCATTATTTTGAACCTTCCTTATACGTGATGATAAAACTTATAGTTATTGCATGGGACACATGTGAACCAGAAGAGAGTTAAAAGGGTTGGCTTATCCTCCTTGTAGTTAGCCCTTTTGTTGAATTATGGTTATTATTGTGTTGGTTTAACCTTTTTTTGACCCCTCTTTTGTTATCCCTATGTGCAAGTGCCACCCTTCAGTGTGGTATCCTACCCTTCATTTTTCTTATATGAAACCCTCCTCTAAAGTTGTAACAATGTCCTAATATTGAATTATATTTTTCCTAAAAGTTATGACATCTTGACCTTATTATAGCAATCCTAATTTCATCGAAGGATTAGAAGGAGAACCTTATGGGAGGCCATTGAGTGACTATAAAGATAAGCCTATCCTTCATTGTAAAGACATCTTGAAGAGGTAATTGAGGTTTGTTTTTTAACTTAGTTGTTCAAGGATTTTGGTAATCTTATTTGGATGGCCTCTACAGTTTCAAGGCACATTATGCTTGGGCATTCAATTGTTTTGGTTTCGTGTACTTGTTATTAAATTGAGCATGTGGATCTGTGGACAAACACATAACTCACAAGATAGATCACATAATTTACTCAGCAATTGAAGAATGAAACAGTGCAAAAATGGCTTGCAACTGTGAATGCTTTCATTAATCAAAAAGTAATTAGATGATAAATTACAATGTAATGTAATTGCTAAATAGCCACATGCAATTTGAATCCACATGAGGAAATTCTAATTGATTAGACTCTACTTGACTATAGGTAACTAAGACCTTTTCTAAATCATTATCGAAGGACTCAATAGTTAACTGACCTTGTCTAAATCATTATCAGAGTTCATCGGAGTTATAAAACACAACTCAAGTGTCTAATTCAGTGTTAGCTGAGGCTAACTGACTGTGGTAGGTGAGGAATGCGCCTCTCCTACATGTATCCATGCAAACCTAGTGCTAACTGAATGTAACTGACTCCTAACTTAGCTTGATTAGTCACCAACTCAACTCAATTGACCTTGGTTGGTATCGGGACTCCCAGTGGCTCCTAAATTTTAGGGATTGATCTAGGAGGCTCCTAAACTCATGCATGCAAGTGCAATCAGTGGAAGTAGGCCTCAATTAGTGTTCCCCACACTTTAGTAACAATNGACCCAATGGTGCTAGTGACTAAAAATAGACTGGATGGACTCCCGATTTAGACATATGACCAAATTGGACAAGGGAGGATTAATAATCCTAACACCCCCCGTGAATGCTAACTTGGACAATCTGTGGGCCCTGGTAACTAAGACCATAGGTCACACATTACATCAAGTAAAGTAAATTAACTGCTTAATACAAGGAACTGGGGAAAAAACCACATGGGAAAAAATCCCCCCCTCTATCTAAGCAAATAGAATCTATATTCAAGTTTGGAAAACTTGGAGATATGTTGTTGCAACCTTCATATCTATGATGTAGCGAAGCAGCATGAATGGTGTTCTGTGCACGGGTATTTTGGGGCTTGGCATGTAGACTTCTCCTTCTTGTCCCAAAATGTTGATGGAAGGAAGGAGGAATGTAACCTTTGCCTCTTTCTAGCTGAAGAGGTGTATGATCCACTCTATTCTTCTGAAGGTAGTGTGACTGATCAGACCTTTCCATGTGACATCTTACAGGAAATTTGTTGCATCTCTATGAAGGAGGTAAGATTACATGGCATAGCGCAAGCTTCTCTGTCTTCTGAATGTCATATGGATTTCCAGTGATCTTCTTAGCTTCTTGTTTGGAAGTAGGGACTAAATCTAAATCTGAATGAATCTTAATCTCATGAACTGATACAACTGGTTCTGCAATACTAATGGAAATTGCAAGAGAAGGAGATGGAATGTTTTACCTTCCCTTTGAGAGTGCACTGGTTCTGAAAAAGGCATGAAGTGTGAGAACTAATATGCCTTGGAGGCATGATTTGCAACACCCTTTCCTATGATGTTCCCAGTAGAGATATATGTGATCTCCACTGAGTTAGGACCAAATATCACTCGCTTTGGAGAGCCAGTATGAGTTATCTGGTATACAGATAACAGGTTTGAAGCTAGGGAGGGAACACAGAGCACATCTTTGAACCTTCCATGTTCAAGCTTGATAGAGCCCTCCCCTTTTGTCTGAACTTTACTGTTATTTCCCAGCTGAATACTAGGACCATCAAAAGACTATAAAGAAGAGAATGATTCTTTGGATGCAACCATATGGTTGGAAGCTCCAGAATCAATGAGGAAGACATGTGCTGTTGAGCAGCTGGCCTTCAGTGCATGGCCTCTTTCGAAGCAATATTCAGTGTCTTTTGTTTCTTCTCTTTGGCCACCCTTCCTTGCGCTAGGAGGTGTAGTAATGTTATGTTTATTTAGAAGAAGAGTCATTTCATCAATTTTTCTTCGCATGCATGAGCTATCCGGATGAAAGCCCCTTCCACAGTAGGAACAAAGGGTCTTTCCTTTGTCATTCTTCTTGCTTGTCTTCAAACCTGAAGGCTCATTTTATGGCCCTTTCTTCACAAGAGACTTATCTCTTTGCTTCCCTTTGTCATTCACTACCTTACCTCCTCTTGCAACCAGTGTTTGATCTTTGGGAGATTGAATGATCCCCATTTGGATAAACTTGTCATTCTCATAAGTGAGAGATTGGATGAAAGCATCAAGAGTGGGCATCTTCCAATTTGGAGTGGTGAGCTTCACTGTTTGAAAGGTTGATACAAAGACTGAGTAGTCTACACTGAGTTTTGAGAGAATTTAAAGGATGAGTTGATCATCCTCCTTCTCCACCTTGCATTACTTCAACTGGTATATCAAGTTCTTGAATTTTGTGAAAAATTCATTCAGTGTTTCAAAGTTGGATGGATTAAGAGAGATCAACTCATTTTCTAGTTGATGGACCCTCATCTTGTCTTGCTTATCAAATAAGGAAGCAAGCTTGTCCCAAATCTCCTTGGGAGTCTTCAAATCTTTGATTTGGAAGTGAAGATCTCGAGAGATTGAGAGAGACAAGTATCCAAACGCTTCATCAAGCCTGTTAAAGTAATTTTATTTGTCATGATTAAGAATTGGCTTTTCCTCTATCTCTTCTGTGAGTCTAAAGAGCTTCTTGGTGCGAAGCAGTCCCTCCATGTCCTCCTTCCACTAGTGGTAGTTGAAGGAAGTGAGCAGCTCTACTGGATGGGCCATTTTGAATGCAGTAAAGAGGGTTGAGTTGCTGTAGTGAATGCAGTGAAGAGAAATAACCGCTTGTAGCGAATGCAGTGAGAAGAGTTGATAACCTATAAATCACACAATTAAACATACAAAATAAGGTCGACTACCTGCACCTTTCAGGTTTTCATCACACCCAGCATAATTGATCAAGCAAGCTTTATGAGCAATTCCTTAACTTGGGGTATTAAGTGGTAAACCTTCTCCTTCTGGTGCCGAGTAGGAATGGAGCAAATTTCTCAAAAAAAGTGATCCAGCTGGAGATCTGAGGAGGAGAAGTTCCTTGTCTGTCGAGGCTCTGATACCATATTAAATTGAGCACATAGATCTGTGGACAAACACACAACTCATAAGATATATCACACAATTTACTCAGCAATTGAAGAATGAAACAATGCAAAAATGGCTTGCAACTGTGAATGATTTCATTAATAAAAAAGTAATTAGATGAAAAATTACAATGTAATACAATGGCTAAATAGCCACATGCAATTCAAATCCACATGAGGAAATTCGAATTGATTAGACTCTACTTGACTGTAGGTAACTAATACCTTGTCTAAATCATTATCGGAGGACTCAATAGCTAACTGATGTTGCCTAAATCATTATCGGAGTTCATCGGAGTTCTAAAACACAACTCAAGTGTCTATTTCAGTGTTAACTAAGGCTAAATGATTGTGGTAGGTGAGGAATGTGCCTCTCCTACATGCATCCATGAAAACCTAGTGCTAACTGAATGTAGAGGACTATAATTGAATGTAACTGACTCCTAACTTAGCTTGACTAGTCACCAACTCAACTCAACTGACCTTAGTTGGTATCGGCACTCCCAGTGGCTCCTAAATTGTAGGGATGGATCTAGGAGGCTCCTAAACTTATGCATGCAAGTGCAATCAGTGGCAGTAGGCATCAATTAGTGTTCCCCACACTTTAGTAACTGAAATATGTGCCCCAATTAGGCCAAGTGGACCCAATGGTGCTAGTGACTAAAAATAGACTGGATGGACTCTCGATTTAGACATGTGATCGAATTGGACAAGGGAGGATTAAATAATCCTAACACTTGTACCACTGGGGATGATTTTAAGGGCGAATTTTAGCCCTTGGGAGAATTTTAAGGGGTCACCAAAAAAGTTTGGGCGAATTTTTAATATGAAAATGGTTTTTTTTACTTAATATATTAGCCCATTATTTTTTAAACCCCATAACTGCCACAAATCAAATCGCCTACACCATGAAACAGGGAAAATGGGGAAAATGGAATTTAGCCCACTCAATTATGGCTCAAATCTTGACTTCGCCTGAATTGTTTCGGTAATGGAGGTGCATAACATTCATATTGCCTGAATATTTCAGTTTTGGAGGAGAAAAGCAGATGGTTCGCCTCAATTTATGGATGATAGGGTAAAGATTTGGTATTTCGCCCCTCAATTATGGATTTAATGGTAATGCAAAGGTAGTTCACCCCCAATTTATGGATCATTAGGTAAAATAAACTTAGTTTTTCCTCAATTTGGGTAAAATGGACTTAGTTCGTCTTCAATTTTGGTTTGTGGAGCAATTATTTTGTTGTGCCAGTTATCATTAGCTTCCCATCCTTGGCCAAATCATCCTACATCTGTTGATTTTCAATAATGGAGGAGTGGAGACAAAGGTTTACTTCTAAATTTTAATAGTGGGATTTTGGGGTTTCAACCTCCGAATCCAAATTACTCCAAAATGATCCATATTTGAGAAAAACAATGAAATATTTAGTCAATTGGGGACCTTTTTGTACCTATATAATGTTGCAAGAGTCTGCATAAAGCTTGATTTCAATTGAAAATTGTGTCTTTACAATGGCTGAGTGGAAAGAAATTTCACAGTGGCTAACTCCTGAGTGGAAAATATCTACATTTGTTCAAGGTTCATTCTATCTAAAAACTTTATACAGGTTAGTTTCTTCTTTAAATTATTTCTTCTCTGGTTTATAGTAGAAGGTTGAAGCTGATAAAAAAATGGGCATTCTCCTAGTGTGAAAGAATTGTGTCTCCCAACCTTGAATATAGAGTAAATTAGTGCTTGAATTTATGAGAAAAACTATTTTAATATGTTAATAGATTAGTCATGACCTTGCTGACCTTCCTAAAGTTGGGTCATAGTCTTGCTCAGGCTGCTAAACCTTACTGAAGTTTGAACCTTCCTAGGCTGATGTGTGACCGTATTGATGATTCTATGTTGGGTCGTGACATTTGTGACCTTGCTTGACCTTGTGGACTATTGTAGATAGGGACGTGACTTTGTGGGCTTCCAAATCTGACTTGTGAATCTTGTGGGATTCTAAATCTGAGCCATGATTTATGAACCCTTGTGGGCTTCTATTGTCGATCCCAATGTCGAAAATAGAAAATCAAGGAATTTCGTTGGATTTTTATGTATTTTTGTCCCAAATTTCCGATCCCGATGTTGAAAATCAGAAATCTGGTTTTTTCTTGAGCACTTTTGAAATCAATCAGAAAGTCTTTGTCCCAACTTCCTGATTGAAATCAATCAAGAAAGATTCCTTCCTTGATTTTTATTTTCCTAATGTCGATGTCAGAAATCAGAGTTTGGGAGTTTAGTAAGTAGTTTTTAAGGAATTCTGATTTTCCAATCCCGATTATCAAAAATCGAAAATATTTGCATTAATTCTATGGTTTTGTATCTCGACTTTCCAATCCTGATGTCGGAAATCGGAAATAGAGAAAATTTAGTTGAATATTTATGTACGGTTGTCCCTACTTTTTTATCCCGATGTCGGAAATAGGAAATAGGGGTTTTATTGAGCACTTGTTATTTTCTTTCCATTTTTCTGATCTCGATGTCGAAAATCAAAAATTAGGTTTCACCCTTCTAGACTCCGGTTTCGGATTTCCAGTCTTGGCCTCGATTTGTGTGTGATTCTTTATATTGGATCAATCTACATCATTCAACCATATCGATCAACAGTCACGATCACTCCTTATCCTTAGCCATTTCTTGGGTTTTATTTATTGGATTTTCACATTGTTTTTGTTATTTTTTACTGTGAGTATCATTGTAGCTGCTTCGGTTCCCACTAAAGAACTCGTTTATTGTCCTCTGATGAATCCTTTGCATTTTCAACTGGTAAGTGAGCTTTCCTCTTCTCTGTTTTGTTTACAAGTTAAATAATCTAGTTTATTTTTTATTTTATTCCCCTATTCACCACGGTAAACATGGCACGAAGTGCAAGATCCAAAACCCTCATAGACGAGCCGAAATATAGGGACCCCAATGTTGGGGCATATGCTGACATCGAGGGAGATCTAACTGAAACATTCTCCCTGGATTGGGATTGCATCTACTCTATCTTCGACAATGATGACCTGTCTAAGGTAGAGAATGATGTACAGACCTTCAAGAACCTCGCCAAATCCCAAATCCATGTGATTGTTTCTTGCCCACCTATCATGCCTTACACAGATGTTGTCTGTTGGTTGGTTGAACTTGTCGACCCCAACACATAGATGTTCATGGATGCTAGTAAATCCCCTCTAGTCCCCTTCAATCCAGAAATCATTACAGGGATGTATGCCCTGAGGACCCCCCAACAGTTACTCACTGAAGAATTCCTGAAGAATTCAATCTTGATGAAATGATCAAATATTGGATGGATGAGCCAACTCTTTATGCTCGTAGACCTAACAGGAACTATCCCATTGTCTTGTTCAAAGAACCTTATTCACTGCTCACTATCATGTTCTCCAAACTGTATGGCCTTCCTAGCTACTCACACTTCAGACTGAATGGGCTCATATAGCCTATCACATCATTTCCACTGGTCAATCATTTAACTGGTCTCAAATACTATCAGTGGTTTTGAGGGATGTTATTTCACAAGCATAGAAGACCACATCATCCAAAAAAAAAGTTTTATGTTTTTGCTTACGTGGTAGATATCATCTACTCCTTCTTTTCCTTCTCCACCATGAATTGGAAGTGGACCAAGAAAATTCCACTTGTTCACATCTATTGTTCAGCATTGTGGGGGGGCAATTATATTCCTCTTATTTATGAAATATGTGATCAATTTATTGGAGCAATTTATTTCATGTTATACAAGAAGGATGCCCCAAGTTTTTCCGAGAAGGCCAAGTCCTTAGTCTCCACCATGGGATACTGGTACGTGGGTGAATATTTCACATATATAAGAATTTGGGGCAACAGGTCTGTCAATTTACTGCCTAGAACAGTTCCTGATAAGATGGTCTTAGAGGAAGTTGCTTACCAAACTATGATTGAAGGGATACATCAAATATGTTATTCTTTGAAAAGGAAGTTTCCCATCAACTTTGGGCACTTGTCTATAACTACCTCTACTCATGCAAATTTATTGGGGAGGAAAATTACTACATTGAAATTGGAAGAATCCCCAAAGAGGATGCATGATCCGAGGGAATTCTCAGCTGCACATTTCTCATAGGCTCACCTCAAAAGTCATTATGAACATCAAAATTAGCTTGATGATTCAATATACAAGGGAGTTTATTATTTCCAAGATGTCCTAGCTAAATCTACCACTCCATAGCAAAGAGGTCTTATTCTCCAAGTGCAGCAAGAGCACAAGGTTAAAATACTTGTAGAAAGAAATTTGAAGCTTACATAAATGGAAAGGGATGAGAAAGAGGAATTTGAAAAATAAATGTAGATAGCTCAAGCAAGCAAAGTTGCCACTACTATGCCTCCATTACAAGGGTTAATACCTCAGCAAAAAGACAAAGGTAAAAAAGTAGTGGGATCAACACATGATCCACAACCATTGGACTCTCTTAATGCATTGAATAAAGTAGGAAGAGCAATTAAACAACAAATCCCAACCTCTTCCCATTTTATCTACATATGTCCAAATGCCGTCCATTGTTTCTACCATGAATCCACAACCAATCAATCTTAATACAGAAGTTGAAGTGTCCGTTATGGATGGAAGTGATTTGGTGGAAGACGTTACTCATTCTTCTACCCCTTTTTTTAACATCACTTCATATCAATATACAACCTTTGTTGGATCATTAATATAACCTTGTTTTACAAGTCTTCTAATGGACATATCTCAGAATATCCAATTTGACAATGACCCACTTGGTGTATTGTCCATGGATATTTCTCCTCATTTGACTGCATCACCCATTTCATTTCCTAGTACATACTTCACCATTCCTTTATTAGCCTCTACTTCCATATCCCAACATATTATTCCAGTCGAGATTATTGCTAGCTCTGGTGAGATTCAAACTTTTTCCTTAACTATTTTTACCATTCCTACACCCATGACTATCTCACCCACAACACTTGTTCCCAAGCAGACCTTACAATCCTCCCAATTGGTAGTTACTATCCCTCAGCCTTCCGCTACACAACCTATGCCTCTAGTCACTCTCACAGATATGCCCACTACTTCATCTGATATTATTGCAGACTTTGGAGAAGAGGTTGTGGTTTCTCTTGATGACTATTACTGGAGTAAAAAAGAGAAAACAGTTGTAAAGAGGGGTTCCACGAGGACCAGGAAAGGAAATATTGTGCAGGGAGTTGTTCCAAATCAATAGATATGGAAGAGAACCTCTACTAATATATGGAGGGAAGTAGTGGAGACAGCAGCAGCAATGGGGGATTTTATTGGTGCAAATTTTGATACAGTCACCTCATTGAATCAGGTTATTGACCAGGAAAAATAACATGTTCAATCCTTCATTAGGCAAAAGGAGGAACTACTACAAAATCATTCCAAGGAGTTGGAGGAATTGAAAACACAACATTGTGCAGACCTCACTACTGTGAAACAGGCTAATGATGATTTTTCCAAGAAGTTAGTAAAGTAGAAATTTAAAGTTGCTCGATTACAAAGTGAACTCGGTGATGTTAAGCAACAGATAGTTTTGTCTTAGAATCAAACTACCACTTCTTCATTTTTGCAGTTGTCAGAGAAGGAATTCAAGGAATTTTCATTGCAGGTAAATGAGAGGCATACCCAGCAGTTGACTACATTGTTTGAAGGATTGAGTCAAATTCAAGAATATTACAATACTTTTGAGCATCAATTTGATCTCTTGGAAGATCATATGGAAAGAAGAAAAATTTCTTTTAATTCTATGCAACAAGTCATTGACTGGTAGGAACGCATCAAGGAATGTCCTCCTGATATACCAAAGTTTGACAATATGAAGTTTAAAAGGATTAGGATTTCAATTAAGTCCTGGGAGAATGCCTGTTAGGATGTGAAGGATATGATTGAAAGTGGACAGAAAGTAGGTTCTAGGCAAGGGGGCAAAATTGATTATCTCCTTGAGGATATTCACTTCTCTAGGCTGGACAAGTTGGCTTGTGCATCCCCTCCCAATTAGATGTTAGCTGACGTGGAACAACAAGCTGGTGATCTTAAGCAGAAAATCAATCAGTTGAAACAGGTATAATTGTAAGATGTGAAAGAATTAATAGAAATTCCTACTTTGCAGAGTTTTAAAGTGAAGGCATTCCTTCAAGATTGGACCAGGATGAGGAGAAATGAAATTATTTCGTCCTTGTGCAAGACTCAACTACATCTCAAACATGATAAATATAGTGATGTAGACGAATTATTAGATGTATTTTATAGGTGGAATACTTTTCTAGATAGTTTGTAGCCTAGGAGTTTCGATCCCAATCTTATTGGGGTAATTTTGTATTTTTTAGAAATTGTAAACTTTATTTTTAAAAGTACGGATACCCCTCTATTTTTAGGGGTCGATGGTATTGATAGGGAAATAATGTCAAAATTTGGAACACCTGCTTCTGTACTTGGAGTTTATTGTAATGTCTTACGATTTCTCATACAAGGAGTCTTATGCTGCAACATCTTCGGTATCATCTTGTCTTGTTAAATGAATTTAATTGAAATGGTTATATTTTCCTATTACCGTAATCATTGTTTATTTGCTAAAGTGTGCTTTCTTTGTACAACAACATAATCAACACTGTTATCTCCTAAATAAATTAGTCTTTAATAGGTCAAACTCAGAAAAATTATTTTTGCATAGTGATGAAGATTTCGGGGCACATTAGGAAATATTTTTTGTGTGTTTAATAAAGTTGGAATGCCTTGTACTCTGGTTTTTCATAAAAATCAAAGTTTAGCTTTCGGTGGCTTAGGCGAATAGCTCAACGTTCATTAGCCACTGAAAATCCCAGCTTTCGGCAGCTTAAAAATTTGATCCAAGACTACCTTAACCACCAAAAGATCCAAAAGATGAAAACGGTTAGCGCATCCATCAAAATCAACCACCATCAGCATGAGGAGTGCCACTATCAAGAGCTTAACCGCCGAAAAGATCGGGACTGCAAAAAATCATGAGTTGGTAAAGAAGAGGTGGTTATAAAACCGAAGTGATTGATAAAAGACCCAAACCCTCGCTACCCTCCACCTGTCCCGTGACTGCAATCGAACCACCACAAAGAATTGAGTTCCAGTTAAAATGATTACTGCATTGGCCATCTCATGGGTCTCATTAGAATTTACTATCACCCTGCTCAAGAACCAACCACCGATCAGCCCCTCAAAATCAGCACCCTCTCCTTAGTCCATTCCACATTTTCCTGCATGCATCCTCACTAATCCAAGCCCTCCCTGAATCCAACACGGTAATATCCTTCCCCAAGGTTTGAATTTTGATTTTTCAAGTACAAGAAGAGCAGTCAAGAAATGAAGAAAGGAGGAGGACCTGCCCTCAGACAGGAATTGGGTGACATTGGCTATCTCGAGTCACACCCAGAGGTATGCCAACTCTTCAAAAACTCAGGCTACTACAGGTTCTGTGAGAAAATTCAGGGATCCCACCAGCAAGTGGCAGAATCCTTTGCTATATCCTTTGATGACTCGAAGGCATTGATAGGCAGAGAAGAGTTCCAGGTTGATGAGGCTCTAATAGCAGAAGTAACAGAGCTCCCAAGGACTGGGGAGAAATGGTTCAAAACCACCATCATGAGGGATGTGGAATTCAGGTCTTACTTGAAGCCTGAGCAAAATAATGTTGTATGGAAGAAAAGCATCCCTTTAGCCTGGCTTGAGGAGAAGTGGCAGAAGTTGTTGAAAGAAATCCTGGTCTATATAACTTGTGAGGGAAGGTATAACAGGGTGATGATATACCACTTTAATTTAATGAACCATTTCACTAGCAAGAGCCCACTGAACCTGCCTTTCTACCTACACAAGAGCTTGACCAAGATGGCTCATCAGGTTAAATCCCAACCCACCAAGATTGCAGGCAGGCTATCCCATCATGGCCTGATAAACCTCATTGTCCTAGAACTGCTGCAAAGAAGAAACATAGCATGGACATACTTCCTATTTTGGAATGAGTTTGAGACAGGATTGCAGTAAGAAGACAAAGGGAAGTCTCCTTCAAAGAAGTCCGCCACTCCTAGGAGTGGTAAGAGGAAGAGGAGGGCCGTCTCTCCAGTGGCAGTGGATCAGGCCTCTCCAACTCCTACGAGCAACAAAGCCAAGAGAAATCTAGATTTTAGTGGAAAGGCAGAGGAAGTTTCAGCACCAGACAGAAATATACTCAACCTACCTTACTCAGACTCTGAAGATGAAGAGGAACAGGAAACTAACCTAGCATATTTGTTTCAAGTAGGGAAAGAGGAGTTTCCATGACCCACACCAAAGGAGGACCAGGGTGAACCAATGGCAGAGGCTTCCTCTAGTAAACCTAGGTCCCAGAGAATCAACTAGCTATTAAGGAAAGTATATGAACTAGAGGTCCTAGAGAGAGAAATCAAAAGAACCAATCCAATATTAACCAAAATAAATACTAAATTGCATGACTCTCTTCAAGAAATGAGAGGGATGTATATCTTGCTGCAAAAAATAAATATGAGATTAATGAAGGACAACGCCAGGCTCTACAGGAAGATTGGGCTATCAAGGTTGCAGACTAAGAATTCAAACCCTAAATCTCAAGCACACCTTGCACTGGAAACCCTAGCAGAGGCAACAATAAGCCTTCAGGATCCGGAGGCAGCTCGTGATGCTATTGTTATTCCAAACCCTATGCAGGTTGCAGAAATACCAGAAGGTCAGAATTGAAGTTGTAAAAGGGTGATTAAAAGTTTGATTAAATTTTGAAGAAATAGAGCTTTCAGTGTCTTAGGAGAATGTTGTAGCTGTTCATTAGCCACTGAAAATAGAGCTTTCAGCAGCTTACAGACCTAGAATTTTGCTTTCCTAGCCACCAAAAATGCAGAACAGTACAGAAAGGCATAGTTCCACACAGAACCAACTTTGGTTGATCCAAACACCTCATGGATGAGTTATGAAGTTGAAAATTAATTAAAGTCACCAGTAGCTTGGGTCTGTTCTAGTTTTGAAGGTGCCAGCGAAGTGAAGTGGGTCATAAACCCTACCTACTTTGACAAACTGTGACTTGTTTATCAGATAGCAGGTCCTAGTTCTACTTCAGTGATCACTGCAACTATTAAAGAGTTCAAGGAGTGAGAAAGTGTTGGCTTTAGGTATATTAGCACTTAAGTTATGGTTTTTGACCTAATTTTTGCAAAACAGTTATGTTTATCTATTTTTAGTAAATTCGGTCCAACTTTTTAGGATCTAAAATAAATTTTGTAAAGGCTATAAATCCTGTGACTAATGTTGAAGCAAAGGTTTGACTTCAGAGACTTTTATACCCTTATTGTAATCAATCTTCTCATGTTATTCATCATTTAATATAAACTCTTTTGCCATTATATGTTCAGGTTCCATCTCTTTTATGTTATGTACTTGTGCTTGGATGCTTGATTTAGGTTTATTCTTTTTTTCTAATACCAGATATATGTCATCTTATCTCTGTGTTGATGAGTTGAATTGCAAGTATCTTTCATTGCTATGATTATCCATTCATATGTGATTGCTTTATATATGAATCTGCCAGCATAGTAAGTTCTTCATATATTCACCTTATTATAAACCCTCTGAACATTGATAGTTAGAAGCCTTATCTATTTGATTGATTTTTATGCATGTCTTGAGTGAGTGAGGTCTTATAGGTCATCTGACTTGATCCATTTAGTAAACCATTGAAAAAATATTGAAGTTACCAGGCATCCTCAAGCTACAACCTAGAGGAGTTTCCTGGAGAGCTAACAAACACATTCAGGCACTACCCAAATATACCAAATTATAACTTGAATTCATCTATTTTAAATCTATGTAAAGTACATATCTAGAAACATGTTAAAAAGGAACAAAGTCATTTAGAATAATGCAAAATCAAATCACTTATGGAAAGGGAGCACTTCATATGCTTTATGGGCATGCCATGGAAAATTCAACCAAATTTGACTAATATTCAAGTAGCCAAAACTAGTCTGTGGGACCAAAAGATGAACTAGCATGTGGACAGTAGGATACATCCATGGGGGAGTGATTAGAATTTAGGTTATATCCTCAAACTAATGTAGATAAACTACACATAATCAAATAATAGTCTATTAAAAGGTAAAGGTAGACTAAGATATATAATGTTCATTATTAAACCTTCCTTGAGAAATATTTTAGGATTTGAAAGATAAGCAATAGCTTTTGCAGCTTCCTGAGCAGTATAAGTTACATCTTTGAAATTCATATTCCACTCTTTGCAGTTAGTGTTCAAAATCCCTATGCTATAGATGAGTTATAGTGTCAAAGCACAAGACGGAAATTTTTATATACTATTTTATCCCAACTACTTAATACAAGGCCCCTTAATTTAAATACAGGTGAGGGATTATGCCCTTAGTTTAATACCCATATTCCATAATGATGCAAGAGCATCGAGGCATGCCAACAATGTGATGAGTTGGTCACATGTTGTGGCATATATTTTGATTTATCTTTTTTGTTGAGTCATTTTCTGTTAGTACCCGTAGAAGAAGTTGTGTATCATGACTCCCTGCGTGGAGATCAAACCACAAGCTTATTTGATTTTGACAAGGACATTTTCATCATGCTTGGAAGTCGTTTGTTTTTAGTTACAGGACCACCCAGTTGAGGCGGTCGTAGTTTTAGGTTAAATATACAGTTTAGAGAAGATAGGGGGGTTCTGCTCTTTAGCATTTAGAATTCCAAGTTGGCAGAGAAAGGACAGACCTGTGTCTGATCCCTACTTGTAATTATTTTGAAGAATCGGAAGTAGAGAGATCCAAGCTGTGTGCATTTTCCTTTGTTTACTTCTAGAAGAATTAGTTGTGTGTTTGTAGTGTTGATAGCTTATATGCATCGACTGATTTAGTTGTGTATTCGTGAAGAGCTGACTTTGGTAATTTTCTGAATATCTGTGTGATTCTGTGAATTTCTTGATTCAAGTGTTAAATTGTTGCTTGAATAGTTCAAATAGAGTGTAGATGTATGCATAGAAGGGTTATGCTAGAATAATCAGGAGGATTGAAGGTTGGATTGATCGATTCCATATTCAATCGACATCATACTTAGGTTTTCTGTGATTAACTAATTTTGGACAGAACGGACGGCGAAGATCGATTCCGCGGGAGAAGATTGGACGGTTGAAAAAGTTACGGAGTGAAAGTTGCGGGGAGGGGATTTTGAAAAGTTGATTGACCATCCCACAACCCGCAAAAGTTGCATGAACAAAGTTGCGAGGGAGAAACTTTGAAAATCCATTTGGGCATCCCGCATCCCGCAACCCAATTGTGGGAATTCCATTGCAGAATGAAAGTTGCGGGGCGCGACTTTGGATGTTTCAAGATACCGCATCCCGCAACCTGACTGTGGAAACTCTGTTGCGAAAATAGAGTTGCGGGACGACGATTGCAGAGGAAAAGTTGCAGGAAGGAAGTT
Organism: Pseudotsuga menziesii; assembly: GCA_001517045.1. Taxonomy (NCBI): domain Eukaryota; kingdom Viridiplantae; phylum Streptophyta; class Pinopsida; order Pinales; family Pinaceae; genus Pseudotsuga; species Pseudotsuga menziesii. Next base: position 190,715 of record LPNX010661899.1, on the reverse strand, counting down.
TTGGAGCAGAATTTGGCCATTAGGCTAAATTGGGATGTCCTACTAAGTGTAGGAGCCCCTAGATCCTGGAAGTGTTGGTTGGGGTTGGCTGCGATCTACCCTTCCTACACCAATTTTGGTATCAGAGGGAGAAGAGATTTCCTGTTGAGAAATTCCACAGTTGAGGTTGTGGGTATAATTTCTGAAGGAGCAAGGAGAAGCTCATGAATGAGATAAGCGTAGCCGTAGAATCCTGTAGTGAGCAAAGAAGAGTGCTCAAGAGGTTCTGGATAGAGGACCAACATTGCTGAAAGACCAAGGGCCAAGAAAAGTCTTGGTGAGGTAAGTTGTAACAGTGTGAAAGAGAACTATTATTGCAGAGGCTTAGTGTAAGAAGACGGTTGCATGCATTGGAAGAGCGAGAGGTCGTGACAGAGGTCGACCAGGAGGGAACTCAAAAGTTCTAGAGGAAATGAGGGAGTTAAGGGAACGTCTGGAAGCCATGGAAACGAACATACAAAGAGACCTAGAAGCAAGGGATGTAAGTGAACCTGAGGATGAAGAGAAAAGAGAAGAAGTTGCACCTATGCAAGAAACACCAGAGTTAAGATACTTAAGATCTATTCTGGAAGCGACTTCAAGGCCGAGGCCGGAGTTTCCTACATATGATGGAAGTCTTGTCGTCAAGCATCTCATTGACTAGATCAGTGAGATGGATAAGTACTTTGAGAATGATGAAGTAGAAGAAGATAAGAGATTCAGATTGGTTGTGACAAGGTTGAAAGGGAATGCATCCTTGTGGTGGGATAGTGTGCAAACAGAAAGAAGGAGAAAGAATAATCGATTGATAAAAAGATGGGATATAATGGTGGAAAATATGAGGGCTAAGTTATTTCCCAAATATTATCAGTTAATCCTGTATAGACAGATGCAGAACCTTAGGCAAATATTGTTAATAGTGAGAGAATACACCTAAGACTTCTACAAAGTGAACCTAAGGGCAGGATATGTGGAAGAGTCAGCGAAGAAGGCTGCTAGATATGTCAATGGTCTAAGGATGGATATACAAGAAGAGATCAGCATGATATCACCTAGAACAATGGAGGAGGCGTATCAATGTGCCTTGAGGGCAGAGGAAAAGATAATAAGGAAGCAGAGCTTCAATAGAGGTCGTGGTTCAGCCAGAGGAAGAGGGCAAGTGACTGGAAGAGGAATATTTGGACCACAGAGAGGAGATTCCAGTAACTCTAGCCACCAAGAATAGCATGGTAGAGGAGGTGACTCTAGCAGAAGAGGACCTTACCATGGAGGTAGAGGTAGAGGATGAGGCAAAGAAGGTGTCGTTAGATGCTACAATTGCAACCAGTTGGGGTATAATTCATTTGAATGTCCAGGAAAAGAAGACGTAGGATAGAGAGGAGCCTATGTAGCTCAGAATGAGTGTAACGTCCCCGACCCTTCGACTGACAAAGAGGACGCTACCATGGCATTAACCATCTGGGCTACCAGCCCCATGAACATGTGATTTCATAAAAATGCTGAAACCAAATGCTTTGAACTAGAACATGCATACATGAACATTTATCATACACAGCAGAAGCAACATACATTCATACAAGCATTCATTCAACATGTTCATCATAATCATTAACAGAAATATGATTGCAGAAGTAAAATAGACAAGGTTACTTATCTTATAAGAACTCGTTCCGCAACCAGCTACGTCGCTGCAACGTTCCACCCAACCATAGGCCAGCGTGCTCCTTAATCTCTCAGCAACGCTGCCACCCCCGAGTTGGGCATGATTCTCCAAGGAATAAGGAACAAGCAGGCTTACACATAGCCAAGGATACACAAAACACAGCCAATCTAGCACAGTTGGGTTTATCATGCCATCAACAAGACAACCAAGCCAACATGGTTAGGTTTATCAAGCCATCAAGGAGCTGGGAAAGGCTAAATGCTAAGCTGCTGAGCCCATTACAGAGCTAGGAACACCTACACCAGAACTAGCCTGACTTCTAAGACACCCACACACACCCAACACAAGGAATCAGTCCCTTCTCTGCTACACAGTCCCTCGGGCCCTGCCTTCCCTTCTAGTGCTATTCAGGGGTTGTAAAGAAGAAAGCCAGCCCTCTATCTTTGTCTATGTGGTTTCCAAACACACCAGGTTTATCAAGCAACCCAAGCCCCCATCCCTGCTCCCAACACAGTCTGAAGACCAACCATTGCACGCATGCAATCAATCAGCAGTTACAGCTTAACAAGGGAAAACGACTCCAAACAATCTGCGGCAGCCCCAAGGCGTAACAACATACACAACCAACAAACGTGGGGAACAATACAGTCCGTCCTAGACAACGAAGTCACCGGGAGAACTTACACAGACCACGCTAGGGAAGAAACTACAGTCTCCCAGCCCATGCGTGAGAGAAACTTGCACCAGACCCCAAATGTATAGAGGGAAAAACATATGCACGAGCCACAAATCAGTAAGGAAAACTTACACACAGTCCCTGAGCATAAAATGGCTCTCCACAAGAAATATCGTGGGTGACAGTGACCGAACAAATCCCAGCTTGCTGTGTGAGTAACAACAATGCAGAACACAGAGCATGACAGAAAATTTACACCCAATCCCAATTACAGACCGAAACACACCCAGTTCCTCTGTGATGCAAAATGTGAATGATAGCGGAGACAACTCCTCTCTCCTAGCTGTGCGAGACCCAAACCGGAAAGGTACCCATGCATGAGAATAATGAACAGACAATGGTCTCTGCGTGAGGATGCGCAGTAGTCGGAAGTGTGTGAGTGTTTCAGCACCGTCGTGGAAAGAGTGGTGTGTCCGCTGGAGTGATGGTGCTGGTTTTTGCTTGCCATAATGAGGTCAACCATGCTGGTGGAGTGTGCGTGTGGGAAAGGACTGACAGTCCTACCACACTCCACTCCCAGCCATAACTGCCCCAACTAACAGCAGTAGTTTTTAATGGTGGTAGTTGGGTAAGACAAGGGAAGGTGACACGTGGATTTTTCCCCATTTCCCAAGGTTTGACATTCCCCAACCTTATCCTTGTGAAAATCATGCCCCTTCTCAGTTTAGTTGCCGCGAACGTAGTTGGTTGGGTTATTTAATTAAAGATGCATATTTACATGATGACAAAACTCAATATGTATGCCGCATGCCCCGATATACCATCGGTGACAATTTAAATCCGAAACATGTCATAACCAATCAATGGTGGGGCCTTGGCCTTGAGCTCCACACCATGATCATTTACAATATATGAGCTCTGATCGGCAAAGAGGATGCTACCATGGCATTAACCATCTGGGCTACCAGCCCCATGAACATGTGATTTCATAAAAATGTTGAAACCAAATGCTTTGAACTAGAACATGCATACATGAACATTTATCATACACAGCGGAAGCAAAATACATTCATACAAGCATTCATTCAACATGTTCATCATAATCATTAACAGAAATATGATTGCAGAAGTAAAATAGACAAGGTTACTTATCTTATAAGAACTCGTCCCGCAACCAGCTACGTCGCTGCAACGTTCCACCCAACCATGGGCCAGCGTGCTCCTTAATCTCTCAGCAACGCTGCCACCCTCGAGCTGGGCATGATTCTCCAAGGAATAAGGAACAAGCAGGCTTACACATAGCCAAGGATACACAAAACACAGCCAAGCCAGCACAGTTGGGTTTATCAGGCCATCAACAAGACAGCCAAGCCAACATGGTCAGGTTTATCAAGCCATCAAGGAGCTGGGAAAGGCTAAATGCTAAGATGCTGAGCCCATTATAGAGCTAGGAACACCTACACCAGAACTAGCCTGACTTCTAAGACACCCACACACACCCAACACAAGGAATCAGTCCCTTCTCTGCTACACAATCCCTCAGGCCCTGCCTTCCCTTCCAGTGCTATTCAGGGGTTGTGGAGAAGAAAGCCATCCCTCTAGCTCTATCTGTGTGGTTTCCAAACACACCAGGTTTATCAAGCAACCCAATCCCCCATCCCTGCTCCCAACACAGTCCGAAGACCAACCATTGCACGCATGCAATCAATCAGCAGTTACAGCTTAACAAGGGAAAATGACTCCAAACAGTCTGCGGCAGCCCCAAGGCGTAACAACATACACAACCAACAAACGTGGGGAAAAACACAGTCCGTCCTGGACAACGAAGTCACAGGGAGAACTTACACAGACCATGTTAGGGAAGAAACTACAGTCTCCCAACCTGTGCGTGAGAGAAACTTGCACCAGACCCCAAATGTATAGAGGGAAAAACATATGCACGAGCCACAAATCAGTAAGGAAAACTTACACATAGTCCTTGAGCATAAAATGGCTCTCCACAGGAAAAATCGTGGGTGACAGTGACCGAATAGCTCCCAGCTTGCTGTGTGAGTAACAACAACGCAGAACATAGAGCATGAGAGAGAATTTACACCCAATCCCAATTACAGACCGAAACACACCCAGTTCCTCTGTGATGCAAAATGTGAATGATAGCGGAGACGGCTCCTCTCTCCTGGCTGCGCGAGACCCAAACCGGAAAGGTATCCATGCATGAGAATAATGAATAGACAATGGTCCCTGCATGAGGATGCGCAGTAGTCGGAAGTGCGTGAGTGTTTCAGCACCATCGTGGAAAGAGTGGTGTGTCCGCTTGAGTGATGGCGGTGGTTTTTGCTTGCCATCGTGAGGTCAACCACACTGGTGGAGTGTGCGTGTGGGCAAGGACTGACAGTCCTGCCACACTCCACTCCCAGCCATAACTGCCCCAACTAACAGCAACATTTTTTAATGGTGGTAGTTGGGTAAGACAAGGGAAGGTGACACATGGTTGTTTCCCCATTGCCCAAGGTTTGACATTCCCCACCCTTATCCTTGTGAAAATCATGCCCCTTCTCAATTTAGTTGTCGCGAACGTAGTTGGTCGGGTTATTTAATTAAAGATGCATATTTACATGATGACAAAACTCAATATGTATGCCGCATGCCCCGATATACCATTGGTGACAATTTAATTCCGAAACATGGCATAACCAATCAATGGTGGGGCCTTGGCCTTGAGCTCCACACCATGGTCATTTACAATATATACATATCATGTACATCAAAAGCAACGGGGTCAAAAATGGGGTGTTACAATGAGCAGCAACAAGAACATTCGACAGTGGCTGAAGTTTTTCCAGAGACAGGAGAATCCTTGATGGTGAATAAAGTCTTGTTGAAACCGAAGAAGGAGCAAGCAGAGCCTACTCAAAGGAAATATTTATCCAGGACCATGTGAAAAGTCCAAGGGAAGTGCTGTAAGATGGTGATTAACAGTGGGAGTACTGAAAATCTTGTTTCCACAAAGATGGTGGAGAAGCTGAGTTTGAGGAGGACCAAGCATCCTGTTCCATACAAAGTATCTTGGTTACACAAAGGACATCAAATCTTGGTAAGTGAGCAGTGTGAATTTGATTTCCAAATAGGTCCATATAAGTACAAGATTCTATGTGATGTGATGTCCATGGATGTTTGTCATATACTGTTAGGAAGACCATGGAAATTTTATAAGAAAGTAACTCATGATGGTAGGAGTAACTGTCATAGTTTCGAGTTGAATGGGATAACACATGTACTACACCCTTTGCAAGGAGGTAGTATAGCAGGACAGTCAACACCTAAAGTTCTAATGTTGTCAGGAAAGGAATACTTGCAACAGGTTGAGGAAGAAGAGTTGAACTATGATGTGGTATGTAAGCTAAGAGTGGTGATGATGAAGACCAGCATGGAAGGTCTACATGAGGAGGTTCAAGAGATGCTGAGTGAGTTTAGTGACATTGTGGTGGATGATCTACCCAATGAATTACCACCAATAAGGGATATAAGTCATCAGATTGATTTTATTCCAGGAGCCAGTTTACCAAACAAGGCGGTATATAGATTGACACCTCAAGAGAATGAAGAATTGAGGAAGCAAGTCCAAGGATTCTTGGACAAGGGATTGGTCCAGAAGATTCTGAGTCCATGTGCAGTACCAGGAGTACTGACACCAAAGAAGGATGGTAAGTGGAGGATGTGTACTGACTCCAGAGCAATTAACAAGATCACTATCAGATATAGATTTCCATTACCAAGGATGGATGACATGATGGATTGCCTAAGTGGGGCAACATGCTTTTCAAAACTGGATTTGAAGAGCGGATATCATCATATCAAGATCAGGCTTATTTGATTTTTACAAGGACGTTTTCATTATGCTTGGAAGTCATTTGTTTTCAGTTGTAGGACCACTCAGTTGAGGTAGTCATAGTTTTAGGTTAAATACACAATTTAGAGAAGGTAGGGAGGTTCTTCTCTTCAGCATTTATAATTTCGAGTTGGCATAGAGAGGACAGACCTATGTCTGATCCCTACTTGTAATTATTTTGAAGAATCAAAAGGAGAGAGATCCAAGCTGTGTTCATTTTCCTTTGTTTACCTCTAGAAGAATTAGATGTGTGTTTGCAGTGTTGTTATCTTATATGCATCGACTGATTTAGCTGGGTATTTGTGAAGAGCTGACTTCAGAAATTTTCTGAACATTTGTGTGATTCTATGAATTTCTTGATTCAATTGTTAAATTGTTGCTTGAAGAGTTGAAATAGAGTGTAGATGTATGCATAGAAGGGTTAGGCTAGAATAATTGGGAGGATTGAAGGCTGGATTGATCGATTCCATGATCAATCGACGTCATACTTAGGTCTTTTGTGATTAAACAGTTTTGTAGAGAATGGACGGTGGAGATCGATTCCGCAGGAGAAGATCGAATGGTTGAAAAAGTTGCGGAGTGAAAGTTGTGGGGAGGACATTTTGAAAATTTGGTTGACCATCCCGTAACCCACAAAATTTGTGCAAAGAAATTTGCAGGGGAGCAACTTTGAAAATTCATTTGGGCATCCAACACCTCGCATCCCGTAACCCGATTGCAAGAAGTCTGTTGCAGAATGAAAGTTGCAGGGCACAACTTTGGGTGTTTTGAGATCCCGCATCCCGCAACCCGACTGCGGAAATAGAGTTGAGGGACGACGATTGCGGAGGCAAAGAGCCAGGAAGGTAGTTTTGGAGCAAAATTTGGCCATTAGTCTAAATTGGGATGTCTTGCTAAGTGTAGGAGCCCCTAGATCCTGGAAGTGTTGGTTGGGGATGGCTTCCATCTACCCTGCCTTCACCACAGAAAATCCTTTGCCCCCATATCATGTTTCATTTCATATTTCTTATTTTTGGTAACATATTATATATGTGTGTGTACTCAATCATTCATTCAATCAAGAGTGAAAATGATATGAAGCTATCCTCAAACTCTTTGGCAGGAATTTATCGTTCCCTTTATCTTAAATGTGTATACAAATTTAGGAGACATTGAAATTCAGATTGTCATTCATCAATTTAGGGATAGGGTTTCAATGTTAAACTTATAGGTTTTGAGTCTTAGTTCTAGGGTTAGGGTTTGAGTCTTCACTTTAGGGTTTTTTTTTTTCATGTCCAAAATATATTGAAAAATGTAACTTACGAAGATATTCTTATTGTACTTTTACTGTATTATTGTTATACCTCCTTTGGGGGATGTTATTGATGTATTTGTTCATGTAAAAGTCATTGAAAGAGTCAATGTAAACACTCATTGTAAGTTGGGTCAATATAATGTGGTATTGTACTAATTTTATATCATTTTTCTCATGCATGCTTCACGTTTGGTTTCTATATCGATTTGTAATTTCAATTCTGGAATATTAAGTAAGATGTCAAACATGGATTGTGGAAAGAAAAATAAAACATCAAGACAAAAGGATGTAATATCATATTTTCAAAAGCCTCAATCCAAAAATCCACATCCTGTTCATACTTCAAGATCTCTTGAGCAAGCTATCGGTGAGAGATATGTCAACACTTTTGAGAATGCATCTGCAACCCATATAATCGATGGTAGAATACATTCCTCTAGTGATAAAAGTGAGACAAAATCATTTTCATCTAAAATTGGTAGTTCAAATGTTGAATATTTTTCCTTGCAAGGTGACATAGTGCATTCACGAAAAAGGAAAAAGGGCCAATGGGACATAGGGAGAAAATTCAAATTTGATTAGGTCTCAAGATGCCCATTTATTGAACCAATACCTCCAACAAATTAGAATGAGACCTCATGAGAAGTTAAATGCATTTCATGTAGTTGGAAACTTGACAAGGTAGTGGAATTGCAGATGAAGTTAGACACAATAGAGAAGCATGTTGGAAAGGTGTATGAAAAGAAAGTTGCAAATGATGAAAAGAAATATACTCCCAGATGGAAATCTCTTAGCCAATGTCGACATATCCAATTTGAAGAGGAATATAATAAATTATTAATAATTAAGAGAAAACTCGAGGAAAGTGGAGCAACCATCACATCCCAATTTGGAAAGATTATGGAAACAAATTTTTTATCAAAGACGATACAATTAAGAATTGTATTTCACATCCTATCCAATGGTCATCCTATGACTAATTATCCAAAAATGACGAAATATCTATATTTTATTCAAGTGCCAATTTTTTCAACTTCTCATTGGTCTTTATCGAGTGGTTGGGAATGGGGAAAATATCTAGCTCAAGTAGAAAAGGACGATATGAAAGAGAAGATTGCAAATGCTACATTTTTGTCACTATATTTGGATGAAGTTACGGCTATTGATAATACTTCATGGATTTGCATGAGCATTTATATGGTCAATGACCATATCAGGCATTCCTATCTACTTGGAATTCGTAAAATAACCAAAACTTCTACATCAAAAAATATTTATCAACTTGTTATTGATAGTTTGAAGGAAATTGGTGGTATGGATCATTCCATGAATCCAAAAAAGTTGGTATGTGTTGGAGGATATGGAGCATCAGTAATTCGAGGAAAAAGGAACATCCTTTGTGCTAGACTGCAAATCTCAGCTTCACTATATATGCTTAGTATTCATTGTATGGCTCACATGATGAATCTTGCATTTAAAATAGTGAGCAACTTTTCATTGGTTTCAAAGGTTGAATATCTTGTGCGTACTTTTGTCGAAGTCCCAAACGATTTTTAGAGTTTAAAATTTTTCTGATGGTGTTACAAATGGAAAAAAACTATTAATAGATGTTCATCCAGGATGAATCTCACTGAAGTAACCAGCTAAAAGACTATCCAATGAATATGCGTCGTTGGTAGGGGTGATGTATGAACATCGCTCAAGTGTAGAAAAAGATCAAACTCTTCTCTTTCTACTTATTGATATAGAGACATTACTAACATTGGCTGGAATTCTTCCTATGATTCATGAAAGGAATAACCTCGTGAAGATGGCTCAGATTTGCATGATGTATATTGCTAAATACACAAGAGAAAGAAAATTAGCATCCCTTGCATTGAATAATTTGTATATTATGGAAGAGACTTTTACAGGTCTAGCATTTACAAATTGGAGTAATATAATCAATATAGAAAATGATGACTTTTTTTTAAGTTTGATGAAAAAGGGATGCTATATATGGCAGTTTGTGGGCATATGGTTCCCTTTTATTATAATGATAATATAAAAAGATCCACCAAGTAGTGCCCCTTGTCAAGAGAACAATTTGACAATGTTGTAATTTCAGTGAGATGCAACTTGATAGAAATTTCAAAATCACTATCATCAGAGATAAGAGAATGGTTTCCTCCAGATGAATTGTTGGAGGCCATGTCTATCGTATACCCTCGATATTGGAACCATAGTCAATGTTCATATACTTTAAAGGTTGACTTTATATAGAAATGAAAGAATTTGCAGAGCCATTTTTGTCAAGAGGATTAGATACAATGAGAACATATTCAAGTTATTTTAGATCGCGAAAAAATGATAGATCAAGCTGAATGCTTTTCTACAACAATGATTTTCTTTGTTGGATAATCAACTAGAATATGGTGCAATTACAATATTATGGACTAAGCTCAGTGGTAGCAAAATCCTATGGAAAAGAATGTCAGAATGTTTCAAATTAGTGGATTTATGTCAAACCATGATTTTGGGATCAGTGGGGGATGAGAGAAAGTGCATTGTCATTCTTGAATTCAAAGTTGAGGAACAAGCTTGATAAAAATGTGGATACATGCTTAAGATTATATGTAACAAAGTATGAGGTTGACAATTTTCCATATGAAAGAGCATTATCTCTTTGGCGATCAGATCGTGAAAGAAGGGGAGAAAACAATATAACCAATTTCTCTAATGAACTTGATATGGAACATAATGTTTTGGGTGAACATAATGACAGTTCATCTAGAGAAGGTCGTCTTTAGAATGTCGAAAATGCGGACCAAGGACAGAATGTGAATTGGAAAATGGATTTCACCTAAGATTGTATATAATATAATACACATGAGGGACTTTTGAGTCTTATTTTGGTATAGGTGTTCCATGTACCCTTGCAAGTTGTTGGTGATCACTATATGTGAATTTGAGGTTGTGTTTTGGGTAAAAATAGATGATGCATTGTACTTTTTTTTTGTAACATTGATTATTTGAGCTACATTACCTTCATGAAGCTTGTTTTAAGATTGATGTTTTGATATTTATCTCTTGCATTGTCTCTTTCTTGTATGTGACAGGAAATGACCCTAGAATTTGAGAATGCTAGGCCTAGGAGTTGTCTCTTCACATAGATAATGTCCTAACATTAAAGGATAAATAACTAATTTGACAACATTTTCGCTAAGCAAGAATGGGATCATTCAATTACATGAAACCATGTTGGTGTTTACCACGAATATCTTGAAAATCTTTTATGGTTTGTTTATTGCTTATGTTTGAAGCATTTAATTGATTTTTGAAGTTTGTGTGTATTTTGTTTAAATGTTGTGTTAGTGCCTTGAATGCTTCTAGTTCTCGTTTGATGCTTGATTTAACTCTTTATTGTAGCTTGAATCAAGATTGGTTTTAGTCAAATTCCATTGATTCAGGGTTTGAGAAAATATGTTTTTATTACCTTTTAGTTGCATGAACTAATTGTCTTCACTTTTTCGATTCTTTTATGCTGATAGTATATTTTCTTTGTAAATACTTATCATTATTCAAAAAACTAAAGAGCTCTACATAGATAAGAGAAGAGAAAAATGATTTATGCACCAGGTTCCTATGCATTGATCATAGGATACGTATTGGCACGATACCAACATTCATCTAATGAAATAATCAATTGGCATAATTAAAATACATAATTGTATTAGTGTCCACGACCACAATTAGCTAGTGGAGGCCAAGATCGAGCATAATGTTTGATTCTATCACTTTATCGGTTTGTCAAGATTCAGGTCCCCACATGTCTATTGGACCATTAAGGGACGAGATAACAAGTGGGGTCCCCACTTTTCCTAAATCGAGTCAGTACAGTTGTGTTTCACTAAAACCTTACAGTTGTGACTTGTGAGTCTACATGTTATGTTGTTGATTATGTGATTCGTGTTATTTGACTAAGGTTGTTGTTTCTCTATTTGTAAAGTAGGTTGAAAAGTCGGTATGGTTGCAATATCATTATATGTCAATTTGAGGCTACATTTAAGGTAAAAAGAGATTTTATATTTTGTGTTTTTCATTCTAACATTGATGGTTGGGACTACATTTATGTTAGTTATTTAAGATTGACATTTTACTATTTAACTATTACATTGTCTTTCTTTTTTGTGACAGAAAATGAAAATGGATGGACACATTATTTTTCTCTTTTCTAGCATTTAATTACATCTAAATGGGATGAATTTATATGAATTCAACCTCTATTTCATTTGCAGAAATTCTTTCATGGAGATGACTTGAATGCACAAGATATAACAAAGGTAAAATTATTTATTTTGAAACTTTTACCTTGGTTTTAAATTATATCATTTATGACATTGTGTGCTTCATATTGTAAAACATAAGAAATCATCCAATCTATTGACCAATATTTTACATCGCTTTTATGGAGTTTATTACAAAGAACAAGCATATCCCAGGTTTGCTTTTGTTCTTCTTTGGAAATATGTGCAAAAAGATTTAGTTTTTTTTTTTGTTTAGGGTTTATGGGTTTATTGTAATGGATTCTTCCAATAGTATTACTATTGTTAGCTTATATTACCATTAAATTCATTATCTAATTTTTTGAAAACAACCCACAGGAAAAATTTTCCCTATGTTGTATTTATCTTCCACCAACATGTTGAAGGAATTGGATATGTATTCAGGATATGGGGAGGTTGTTCAAGGGTAGCATGTTGAGAGAAATCCATAGTAATTTTTTTCCCTATGTTTCATTTGTCTTATGCGAAACATCCCAAAGGAGTTGTGTGTGTCGTGCATATGGGAATGTTGTTGAAGGACATTGTCATGAAACCCATGTCTATATTAATTCTCATTAATGATTAGATGATGCAAAGCCCCACAAATTTGTGGTATTGACTAATTCCTATCACATACCCTCATACATGATATAATCAGAAACACTACAATCTTCTCAACCCTGAAATCCTGAAAAATGTTAGTCTGCTAAATTCTGAATGGGATATGAAATTATACTTTCTCTATATGAAGTCTGATCAGGGATATGAAACATGCTCAACTAACTGTGGAGCATTCCAATCATTAAACCTCACCAACTAAAATCCCAACGCATTGTACATACATTGACATAACAAATTGCACAAACTTATGTCCATTATCTCCATGAGTAACTAAAAGTAAAAATCCTATTCTCTCATCGCCATAAGATAAAAAGGCACTTTCTAGTGAAATGTTCCCCTTTTCCCATATTGAAATGAAAAAAATTAGAAGAAGCAAAATAAAGTCAACTATCCTCTGTAACTATATTTTATTTAAGCAGATATTGATGGAAACAATATTTGAAACAATCACTTTCTAGAAACAATATTGTTTTCCAGTAACATTTGATGTGATATTAAAAGAATTTTCAAATCTCTAGAGTACCAAGAACAGGCACCATGACCACGATAAATCAATTTATGAGAAGCAACATGTGACTTCCAAATATAATAAAAGACACAAATATGTTAAATTATGCCTGCTACACCAAGAGATATGACGTTGAAATCAAGTGTTGTCCCAACATAATTTAATTTCAATAAAGATATAAAGTTGATGTGATAGGAATGAACCCCACGGAAAGTGTGAAATTCCATGGTAACTTCGTGGAGACTGTAAAGGGACAACTTGAAATACCGGGTGCAAAAAACAAGAGAATACATCAAGAAACTGGAATACTAATTAATACTAAGTTTAAAACCTTTGAAACTGCTCGCACCTCAATGGTCACAATCAAACCCATAAAATATGTTGCACCTACTTGGGAGATGGAAATCATAGAACAAGCCTACTCTACCAATACTTCAAACAAAGTCTATGAACTCATTCTTGAAGAAGTGGAAGACGAAAAAGAGAATATCTCTGCAGTATTGGCTGTTAGTTTTTCAACATTTAAGCTAGCATTATGTTAAGATCTTTTCACTGAGAGAATAACAAGCACAACAATCACATAAGCACATCACAAGAGACAAGAGACACAAAGATTTTAGGAGGGGAAACCATAAATGGAGAAAACCCCTCAACTTCCTCTAAGATAGTATCACCACAAGATGTGATCCCAAAACAATAAGATGACCTCCCAACACAGCAG